>VMDO01010808.1:46639-69977 GCA_007922755.1 Pedetes capensis
TTTTTTTTTTTTTTTTTTTTTTTTTTTTTTTTTTTTTTTTTTTTTTTTTTTTTTTTTTTTTTTTTTTTTTTTTTTTTTTTTTTTTTTTTTTTTTTTTTGTGGTACTGTGGGTTGAACCCAGGGCCTTGCACTTGCATGCTCTGCAAGTACTATACCACTGACTTGCACCCTCAGCCCATTTTTTACTTTTTGAGACAGGGTTTCACTAAATTACTCAGACTGCCTCTGGTCTCGAACTTGCAATCCTCCTGTCTCTGCCCCCAAGTCGCTGGGATTACAGGCATGCGCCACTGCACCTGGCTTTAAATCTGAAATTTAAAGTGGCTTAATCCAGCAGAAGTTTGTTTTTCTTTAGAACAATAAAAATCAAAGAAGCTATCCTTGGCCAGATGATGAACATCAGAAACCCCAGCTCCTTCTCTTTTCTAGTTTTGCCCTTCCCTAGAGCCATGGGGTTATTAACATTTAGCCTCTGAGGAAAGACATTGCAGAGGATTGCATGGGAGAGGTTTAGAGGACAGACCTTTAAGTAGCATACAGTGCTTTCCTTGTGGCCCACTGACAGACCTTGGTCACATGGTGGTCACACCTAGCTGCATCACACACAGGAATTATAGTCTGGCCATGTGCCCACATAAATGTGTTTCAGTGACCATATCACACTCTTCCATTACCTTTTACCACCCTACTTGCCAGTACTAGATGTCATTTGAGAAGGTCCCTGAGCTCCTCTTTGCCCCTATTACAAATCACCAACCTTATTTCCCCTTGATAATCAGGATGAAGCATTCCACAACACAGTGACTTTTTTTCCCCATTAAACCAGTGGTATATGGAGCTCCATAAGTGCATAGCAATCTCAACATTTAACTAAATGGGTCTGTTGTTATGGCCCCTAGTGGGATCATTTTTCCTTTGTTTCATGAGATCTTTATACCAACAAAGCCCAAATCTGTGGGACTGAGGAATAAAGTATTTACAATTCAGATTTAGACATAATAATGACAGCTACCATTCTAGCCCATAAATTCTGGTTTTAGAAAAGCTGCAGCCTGTATTACTCATTAGATCAGAGCCTCCTGTAGAACAGTAAATCAACCTCCTGATTCTGTCTCTCAATTGTTGCTGTAACTGAATTTTCAATAGACAATCCAATATTGCTTAAGGATAGATGCTTCAGGTTAATGGGACACATAGTAGAAATCAGAGAATCACGTGGATGTCCCTCCTGGCTTTCTTTCTTTTTCTTTTTTAACCCCCTTGTTCAGAAGCAATGTTGGGGACTTGTTATAACAGCGATTCTTGCCATACAAGTCCATGGATGGTAGTAGTGGCAGAATCGTGGCATGAAGGGAGGGTAAGGCAAATCTGCATCCAGGATTAGTATCTATTCCAGGAGGAAAGGAATCTGAAAGAACTGACCTGCAAACAAGTTGCTGCCTGGTCCTTCCCATGGAATGATACAAATATTTTGGGGTTTTGGAGACACTATACACTATTTTTGGACATGATGCTCCCATTCTTCTCTGCTTAGGCTATAACACTTTGAAGATGTCCCAGGCAATTGAAAGCTCCCCAGTCCTAATCTGTTTACAAGGGAACTTAGTTTTACCACCCACACTAAGAAAATAAATACAGTGGTCCCAGTAAGGTGTGGGCTTGACCCAAAATTCCATTTTCCCCTGGACTCCTAGAAATCCCCATTCTGACCAGTGTACCAAAATGGTATCTGAGCCCCAAAAGTGTCTTCAGCTCAGAGCCAGTGTCCATGGCCCCAACCCAATTCAGTTACTGAGTGTATTGTTGGAATAAATAAACCCAGAAACTAAATCTCTACATCAGGTCCCTGATCCTTGAAATGTGATGCTGCAATAGAAGGACCAAGTGGAAGTCAGTGGAGACTTATCTTCAAAACTAAACATACCACCAGTGGAGTTTCAGAGATGTCACCATCAAAAATGCGGAGGATTCAGGATTGCTACCTGTTCTTGTACACAGTAACTCTGAAAAACAGCCACAAGACTCTTGGGGAAAGTCTAGGGTGTACAGAGGGTCTGACCTCAAAGATACTAAACCTCTTCTTTGCCCAAGAGTACTAGGTCTAGGAGCTATCTATTTTATGTTAGGCACTATTTTATTATAATTGTTAACACATTAATTTTATAAATTAATGGGATTTACCATCATTATTTCCATACATGCATATATTATGCATTGATGATGTCTATCCACCCTTCTTCGAGTCTGTTTCTCCTCCCCTCTCCCCTCTCTCCCTGACCTCCTTCCCAGTCCCTAACAGTCCCTCTTCTACTTTCAAGCCATTTTCTTTTCTACATATGAAAGGAAACAAGTGATACTTGTCTTTCTGTGTCTGGCTTATTTCACGTCATACGATAGTCCCCATTTCCAGCCATTTTCCTCCAAATGACAGGATTTCTTTCTTCATTTCATTCTTCTTCATTCTGAATAACACTTCTTTGTGCACACATACTAAGTTTCTTTGTCAGTTCGTCTGTTGACAGGCACCCAGGCTGATTCTCTAGGAACTGTCTTGATTCTTAGAATTTGGTCAGTGGCTTGGACTCTCTATGCAGTGACTCTGCTTGCAAAATTTGGGAATTTTCAGCACTACAGATCAAGAAGAGCCTGAGTAGACCATTGCAGTTCTAAGATCTACATGATACATTATCCATCACTAAAGATTTCTGGGGGTCAGCCATCTCTGATCACACATGTGGCTGAGGCACTCGTTATGATACCACACTTAGTTTGCCTGTCAAATTGCCATAGACACTCTGCTGCATGCAGTCACTGTGGCAACTAGGAAGGCCATTTCACCAGTGGCATCCTTGTATTCATCACCAGCCTACAGAGGACAACTCAGTAGCGCTTTGCAAGGATGCTGGTAGTTTTTTCAATATATTAATGAAGGGAATATTCTGTGGGACAGCTAGGGGATGGGAAAAGAAGACAAAGTAGTTGAAATAGATCAACAGTCACAGAAGATAAGTGCATCTCAACTTCCTATCTTGCCAAATCCTTGGATTCCTTCTATTAGGTTATATCAGGGAATCTTTAGCCTCTCAACTTAATTCAACATGGGCCACTGCTGAGGCCAGTTTTCAGTCAACCAACCAGGCCAGCACAACCAAGAATATGTGGTAAGTATGAGATTGTCCAAGATTTTGCTTTACTTGTTCTACAATCAGTACCCACGGAAGCAGCAGCCAAGAAACCAAAAGACAAATTGCATTGAGAAAAGCTGTTGCAAAAGACCTCTTTACTTTAAAGTGTTAAAAACTAAAGATGTCACATTGAAGACAAAGGGGCCCCTGACTCAAGTCATATTATTTTTAGTTGCTTCATATGCTTGTGAAAGCTGGACAGTAAATAAGGGAAACAGGAGAAGAATTGATATTTTTGAATTATGGTACTGGAGAAAAATATTGAATATACCACGGACTGCCAAAAGAACCAATAGATCTGTCCTAAAAGAAGTGCAACCAGAGTGCTCCTTTGAAGCAAGAATGGCTAGACTGCATCTTAAGTATTTTGGACATGTTGTCAGGAAGGACCAATCCCTGGAGAAGGACATCATGTTTTGGAGAGTGGCAGGTTGATGAAAAAAAAAGAGAAACCCTCAACTAGATGGGTTGACACAGTGTCTGCAACATAAAAAAGACTGTGTGTGTGGCACAGTGTCAGGGAATGTTTCCTTCTGTTTTTCATAGGGTTGTTATGAGTCAGACCTAACTTGACAGCACCTAACAGCAACAACACATGTGCCCAATCTAAAATCATGTTCTTCTCTACCTGGTATAACACTCTTTGAATCCATTCCCATATATACTCCTCAAAATCTTGCAATTGTTTTGGTAAAAGAGACTTCTAGGTCTAACTTTGTAATTGGCCCCATGGAGTCTGCTGGGGTCTGCTGCTGGATACAGATCTAGAGGCAGTGAGGGCTAATGAGATGGGAACATAAAGAAAATCAGTGCCCCCTTGCAAATGGACTATCCCAGTCAGGGTTACTAAATCATCTTCGGAGCATACCGGTCTCAACAGAGGCCGAGGGCCTGCCTGTGCCAGCAACAGAGGCACAGGGAGCTACTGGACTTTTGGCTATTCAGATCCTTTGAATCTTCAGTGTCTCCAAAGATTTTCATGTAGACAACCCTTTGCAGTTTCTAGTTGCAGCCCCCCTCTCTCTACAACTCGCACTTAAATCTCTAGAGGGGCAAATCCAAATGGCAGCATCATGCTGTGCTCAAAGGTGTCCTTTCAATGTGATGGCTGAGACTTCATTTCTCGTTCAGACTCGCCCACTTCTCCCTGGAGGGTGATTCTCTCCCAGGAGGCATCAAGGTGTCACATGCTTAGAGAGTCTGGGCAGGCTGACCCCAAGAGTCTGCCAGGCATCTCTAGACTTGCTGGACCCCAGAAGTAAACACAGCTCCTGCTCAGGCAGGGAGCCCTGCTACATATATATTTAAAGCAAACCTATATTTTTTCCACTCTCTGTTCCGCATAGTCAGGGATATCGCAGGAAATGTTTGCTTCCAATCTCACTTATAGGTTAGGCACCAAGCCTATAAATATTACTTTTAAAGGAAAAGTTCACGACGTGAATTTGATACCGTTTTAAAGTTCATTTCTTTTTATGACAATTTCAGACTGATTTCGTGCAGCCTTGATTTTATGGCCAAATCAAATCCCTATGTGCTGAATTACCTGCCCAGAGATGTTAAACACATTTCAGTGATGTTTATGTGGTTTTTTAGTTGTATTTATTACAGAGAGTTTGGTTCTTTTTCCTAACCAAATTAAACAGATTTGTACATGACAAGAATGAAGACTGCCTAACTCAGTTGAAACTGAGTTACCAAGATAAGGTGGACAAAGATGTATATTCAGGTCTCATCATGGGCAGAATTTACAAGTGGAATGAAGGACAACCCCACGAAATCAAGAACATGACGTGAGGATTCGGAAACGAGATTAGAGAGGAAATTCCATAGGTACGCTTGGTTGTTGCAAAGTTTCAACCCTCCTTAGTTATTGTTATTAAGTGCCCTCTAGTTGGGTCCAACTCATAGCGACCCTATATACAACAGAACAAAATACTCCCTGACACTGTGCCATGCCTGGCACTATGTCAGTGCTTCTCTGATAGTCATAGAGTTTTCAGTGGCTGATTGTTTCAGGAGTGGGCTGCCATGTCCTTCTCCCATTTTTTTGCAGTGCTGGGGATCAAACCCAGGGCCTCAGAGAGCGCAGAGTAGCACTCTACCAACTGAGCTACTCCCGGCCCTTCTAAAAGGAAGAGGTACCTTCAAACCCTCAGCCTAATAATGGGAGACTTCAATACTAAGGGCCCCACACACCTTCAGACAGCTATGAAATATGTTACAGCAGTCAGGAGGTACAGAAGGTGACTGGCTGGAGAAAGAGGACCCAGGCTATAGACTGAGGTCTGAGAGAAGGACTGATTCAGTATTCAGGTGACAGTTCTGGGGTGGTACTGCCATGCTGGAATCAGCCAGAGTTCGTCAGCAAGTAGACATGTGAGTGTTTCCCATGGACCAGATGTGGGCCACTGGAGAAAGAACTAGCATGGGGTCATCATGAATCTGTAAAACAGGGCTGCCTGGAGGAATAGTACAGAAAGAGTCTAGAAGCACCCAGGTTCTATGGAAGGAGTTCTCCCAGGCTGGCCTGAATAGAACTCTGTGTGTGTGTGTGTGTGTGTGTGTGTATGTGTGTGTGTGTGTGTGTGTGTGTGTGTAATTTGGAATAATGGAACTAACCAAAGAGGGGCCAGAGTAAGGAAAAGTCCATTCTGATCATATACCTGAGCCACCCAGAAACATCAGCTGGAACAATTTTCCAGGACCAGAAAATATAAAGAAGTGCCCCATGACCACACCATTCCTCCTCAATAACAACTTCAACACTAACATGGCACAGAAAACAAAGCTAAGGAATTGGGGCAAGGAACTGGGATGCAGAGAAGAACTACATCCCCGTCCCAGTGCAGACTTCTAGTGGGAAGCAAGCCCCGGCCGAGGAGGGGAGATTCACAACAAGCTGTGTGGGGTGCTGAGCACTGCATGTATATGACACAGTCTAATTATTGAATCAAGACAGTAGCCTGGCTGTGTGCTAAGAAATGCCAGCTCATGGACCCCAGGAGCAATTAAATATTACTTCCACTGAATAAAATGTCAGCAGACAGTGACAGATAACTTTGCATTTTTATTTCAATCCTTTTCCTTGAAATAAGTAATAGACCATTGCAATATTAGTCCCTCTTCCTCTCTCTCTCTCTCTCTCTCTCTCCCTCTCTCTCTCTCTCTCTCTCTCTCTCTCTCTCTCTCTCTCTCTCCCTCTCTCTCTCTCTCTCTCTCTCTCTCTCTCTCTCTCTCTCTCTCTCTCCCTCTCCTGCTTTACTGGGCTTTATTCAGAATGAAAGGTTCACATGCCCCACCCTACCTCTGCAATTTCCTCACTCTGCCTGTCCCAGCTCATGGAGTTGGGAGGGCTACTGGTCAGCAGAGATTTTTAATTTTACATTGAAGACTTGTTTCACCTATCAGCATGGCAGAAAATTGAGAGGTGATATAAACCACTGCCACCCTTTATCATGGATTTTGATTTATCAGAAATATTACCTCACCCAAGCAGAGAACACAGTTGCCTATGTCGCTAGTCTCCCCAAAACATGTTTTTATGTTCTTTCTTACTTAACCTACAGTTACCCACAAATTACCCAATATTCCTAAAATACTGAGAATACACCATAATTTCTAGAACAGCTCCCCTGACTCTGAATGGATTCCAAATTATAGAGTGGTTTATGTTTTACCATTTAATATGTTAATTGTTTTTATTAAAGAGGAGAAATTTGTTCTATCTCCTATCTCTATCCTATTGTACTCCATTCTTCAGCCAAATAAGATAAATATAAATAAATATGTCAAGGATAATCAATAAATGAGAACTTACCCTGGCTATGTTTTGTCTGCAGCCATACCACCCTAGTGTCTGGTCTCATCTGATCTCAAAATCTAACCAGGGTCGTGTCTAGTTAATTCTTGGATGGGAGACCACCTGGGAACACCAGGTGCTATAGGCTAAGGAGAAGGACATGGCAACCCACTCCCAAAAAACAATCAGCCATTGAAAACCCTATGAGTAGCAGAGAAGCACTGACAATAGTGCCAAACATGGCACAGTGTCAGGGAGTGTTTCATCTGTTGTACATAGGGTCACTATGAGTCAGACTTGACTCAAAGGTACATAACAACAGCAATAACCCTGAATATGTTTCAATTTTGGATGAGGTGGGGTGGTCAGAGGGAAGGAGCTGCACTATCACCTCTACAATGGCCATAGGAAGCAATTTATTGTAGTCGAAGTTCTCTGGTCTTTCTTCAGTGCACCACAGGCGGGTTCTGCCCAGCATTGTGGTCAGAGCACCAAAAAAAAAAAAAAAAAAAAAAAAAAATTAAGTGAGGCAAAATTATTTTGGCAATAAAATAATTTAATTATCTTATTGAGTAGAATACAAAATGTGTGTTTAAAGTAAACTTGAAGACTTTAAATTTCACATTTTGGGTTCTACTTCCATATCCCCCAGGTATTATTACTCAAGATATCCTTGAAGAAAAGTTTGAAAGTGAGCTGGCTACCATAAAATCAAAAGTTATCACCAGGCACAGTAGCACACACCTATAATCTTAGTGGATTGGGAAACTGAGGCAGGAGGATAGCAAATTTGAGGTCAGAAGCAGCCTGTGTAATTTAGGGAGACCTTGTCTCAAAATAAAAAATGGGCTAGTGGTGCAGCCCCGTGGTAGACCATTTACAAAGTATATGCAAGGCCCTAGGTTCAACACCAAGTATTGAAAGAAAAAAAAACTATCAATGATCAAAAATTAACCATTCACTAAGCCATCACCAAAGAAAAATGACATGGTAATAACTACTCTGTATCTTCTCCTTTTGTGCACTTTGTCACTTTTTCTTCACATTTCTACTGTAGGATAGGAATAGGGTCATCCTCAGTTTAAAGGTGAAAGAGCTAAAACTTTAAAAGGTTAATGAATAACATGTCCAAAGTCACATAAGCAAAGTAAAAACTTCAGCCTGAATCTGATGGACTACAAAGCACCTTCTTGTTAAGAGAATATTCTAGCTGCTTCTATCTATTAGCATATTGGTTTGTCCCCCTCACCCTGTTTGGGGGAATCACCGTGGACATGAAGACAGCCAGGAATACTGTGATAGGTGTCTTGGTGTCTCATAGGGCATCAAGCACATAAACAGCCAAAGTCGTTTTTTAGTTTTATGCAGTGGGAAATGCCCTACATGCAGACAGCAATCTGTTAAGCTAAAAAAGTGGCAATTGACTGTATTTAAAAAAAGGAGAAAAAAAAAAAGCCTTTTCATTTCACTTTAAATTAAAACATATTTTCCTGTTGGTGGGAGCACTTGAAGACTTAGCAACACTGGTGTTATCAAATTTATGACCAAAGTTTTATGATGACCCCTATCTTGTTCTCAGCAGTTGGAGGGCGGTTTATATGGAGTGTGGCTTTCTCTAATTGCATTAGCAAAATAAAAGCTCCCTGTAAAATTACTCTGCAGATACAACCAGAAGCGCTTCCACAACAAAGAGTTGTGAGAGGTTATTTATTTGCTAAAATCTTATTCTAGAGATTTTTTTCCATACGGCTCAATGTAATTTGGTTTTTAAACACTAAAAGCCTATCATATAAACTAAGGTGCCTAGCCAACAGAAGGAAATTGTTTTAAAGGCTTTTATTAAATATGTGTGTTATATATTTCTTCTTTTAAGCAATTACACTATTCACTCTGGCCAAGAAAGCTTTCTTCCTAATGATACTAAAACAAGAAAAAGGATTCATTGGCATGAATATGATATTTAACTGTTCAAATTAAAAGCAGACCTCAAAGCCATCTTTCAAAGCAAGCATTTGAAATAACTTTTCTGTGAACTAAAGCTGGTAATGACTTGGGAGAAAAAAAAAGAAAGAAAATTCTTCTCTGTCCCTTTTCCACTCATTTCCAACTATCTTGGACCAAGGTATTTCCTGCTAATCATACATATTTTATTTTCAACCAACTTACTGGGCACCTTAATTTGAAAAAGAATCCCATAGTAAAGTACTTACTCAACACGATGAAAGTCCCCTTGCCTATGTAATTGCTATTTCATGACAGCCTTCCCTTTATACAGTTCTTTTCATCTCTTTACTTTAAGGACTTGTTTTAGACTATAATTATTCTTGAGACTCCAGGTTAACACTACCATTAAATCTTGTATAGGTGGATGATAAATTAGAGGCTAACAAGTTGTACTGATCTTTTCCTCAGAATTCTTCTTGTTTGAACTCAACCACCATAAACCAACATGAAATATCTGTATTCCAGAAATCTCTCACAATCAAAACATATATGCACGCACACACCCAGAAATTTGTATTGCCAAAACATCTACATATTGTGAAAACATGTTGGAAGTCCCTTGAAAATAATTACTGTTAGTCATGTAACAGGTGATTTGGGAGACATTTCTAAATAAAATATGCTATAGTTTACAAGGGCTGGGATTTAGCTCAGTTGGTAGAGTGCTGCATTGCAGTCTCTGAGGACCCGAGTTCAATTCCCAGCACTGCAAAGACAGGAGAAGGACCTGGCAATCCACTCCCAAGGCAATCCCGAAACAGTCAGCCATTGAAAACTGTATGAGCGTCGCTATGAGTCGGATACCGACTCGATGGCACCTAACAACAACAACATAGTTTACAAATTTTATAATTCATGGATTTAATAATTTCAAAAATATCTTAGTCCCATCCTATTCCTTTAATGGGAATTCGTTGAATTAGTTCTCTCTTAAGTAAAGAATGGAAAGTGTTTTTTTCTAAAAGTAAAAGTCCTTCTCAATATAAAAATGATAACTATGTGAGGTGATGAATATGTAAATTAGTTAGATTAACCATTCTGCCATGTATATATGTATTGGGTACCTCAAATATCAAATTGTACACAATAAAGGCATACTGTTTTATTTTTGTTTATGTATATAATTAATAGATTGATTTGTGTATTTAATTATTTACTTAATTTTTTTTCAGTGCTGAGGCTCAAACCCACACTAGCCAAGTGTTCTACCACTAAGCTACAGCTCCATCCCAAAATACATACTATTTTATCTGTCAACTTAAGTAACATATATTTTTAAAAAACAAAACAAACAAAAATAAACCCAAGACAATATGAAGCTAACCACTTCTAAAATGTTTCCTTTCTTTCAAAGCATAAAATAACCAGGTGGATCATGAGTTTCAGGCTAGAGGCAGCCCAAATAACTTAGCAAGACTCTCCCTCAACATAAAATTATATATGTGTGTGTATATGTGTGTGTGTGTGTATATATATATATATATATATATATATACACACACACACATATATACATATACTCACATATATACATAGGTACACATGTGTGTGTGTGTGTATATATATATATATATATATATATATATATATATATATTGCCATGGACCTTGAGTTCAACCCTCAGTACTGGAGAAGAAAAAAGGCATAAATGAGGATGTCCCAGTTTCTATCTTTTGATTTTTCTCAGCTCATACAGTTTTTCCAAGCTTTGCAGTGACAATAGGTTGGTGATATTCCATCCAGGACATAGCTCCATTTGGTATCACCCATGGTTTTACCCTTAGAACAATTCACCAACATAATTTTTCTCTTATGTCACTCCGCTGACATCATCCACTGATTTGATGACAAAATAAAGAGTTTGAGAAGTTTCCATGTGCAAAGTACAGATGTGAAGAGAGACTCTCTGCCTTGTCAGTAAGAAAAGAAGGAAATAAGAATAGGTGGACATAAAAGAAATTGAAATGCTTCCATATGTCAGAACTAAGGGGCCTAGAATCAAAACCTTATCTGGAAAAGCATTATGAGAAATGTAAAACTGTACATTGACTTAAAGCTCAACTTCCTCTGGCTTTCTCGGAATCTTTAAAGGTCTTAAATAATTAACAAAGGGCAAAACTGGGAGGGTGTTTAAGAGATGGGTGGCCCTGCTGGGATCTGAATGGTGTGCTTCCCGGAACTGCCCACTTGACCAATAGTTTCTGTGGAATCCAGGTAACTCTTCCTGCTATGCATTTGAGCAGTGAAGTAGCTCCCTCTCAAGAGAATCCTGATGAAGGAGGACCCAATGTAAATGATGCCCTGCATTGTCTGAACAGAACTCCTACCCTGGTATAACTTACCACAGAATGACTGGCCAAAGAACTTAGTATTCTGGAATCTGGAATACAGATGTGGTTTCAAAATCAGAGAATATGGCACCTCAGGCAGTCAGTAGAGGTCTGGATGGTCCTTAGGAATAGCAACACTAGCAACAGGAATCACCTCCATCTAAGACTCAAGAGCCTGCAGCGGTAGCCCTGTGGCATCCGATCCCATCAGATCTCGGAAGCTAAGCAGGGTCAGGCCTGGTTAGTACCTGGATGGGAGACTGCCTGGGAACACCAGAAGCTGTAGGCTTGGGAGAAGGACCTGGCAACTCCCTCCCAAAAATCAATCTGCCATTGAAAACCTTATGAACAACAGAGAAGCACTGACAATAGTGTTTCCCTTGTTGTACAGAGGGTCGCTATGAGTCGGATACCGACTCGACGGCACCTAACAACAACAACAACAAGACTCAAGAATGTTTACCCAAAAGGCAGATGAAAGTGGATGTCCATCACTGGGTTATAAACCAGTATATTCATTCAAGCCTTCGAGAAGAATCAATTCCCTGAAATTGGTACCAGGGAAGAACTGTCTAAACAAATAGAACTTCCAGAATCCAGAGTTCAAAATGGTTTTTACAACCAAAGAGCTCGGCACTCAGGCCAGAGGAGAAGTGGACCTGTGAATTCCTTGGCAAGAGGCCCAAGGCAAAGACCTCATATGACTGTTCAGCTGAAACAGAGTAACTGGTGCACTGCCCCAAGCAGCTTCCTTCAGCTTTTTCTTTCTGATTCATTCAGCAGCACCAGTGATTTGTACCAGTTCTGCCTCCACCCTACACATCCTTTTGTCCTTGGTATCCCTCAAGGGGTTCCATGAGCCAGGCACTATGGGTTACAACGCTCCAGTCTACCCAGGCTGTGCCAGGAAGAGGGATCCCTCACTTTCCTCTGACACTTACAAGTCATGTGTCAACACCACCAATCCTAGTAATGAGGCTCCTTTCTAGTGCCCATACCAAGCAAGTTTCCAGAAGGACAAGAGAGATCAGCACACTGGCCTGGCAGTTCTGCCCTTAAAGAACTACTCATCCTCAACCTAGTCATCCCAAGCAACAGTTGCAGGCACTGGGCCAGCAAAGCACAGACCGCCTTATGCAATAGTGGGCAGAGGGGCTCCAAGACAGGACAGTTCAGCCAGCAGCTGGAGAAGGGGCCCTTCAGCAGCCTGCACTTGGCCAGGCACCCATCCACTCAAGCAACCCCACCAACATCTTGCAGAAACTTCAAGCCATTTCGATCAACTTCTGTCAGCTCCCAAGGATTGGGGAAAGGCAGAAGGAGGAGGACCTCAGAATCCAGAGAAGGAGGACCCTCCACCTCCCGAGCCACAAGAGTGTCAGGCTCTGTTCCTCATGCTCTGCAGGGCACCAGCTTTAGGGGGAGCAATGTGTCGTTCTCCTGACCCCAGCCAAGTCTCCTTTCCTAGGATGCAGAGTCAATGGGCTACGAAGGATGGACATAGAACACTGAGACTAAGGCTAGAAGAAAAAGTAACGACTTGGAAACCCAAAGGGAACATTTTGACTTGGTCCCCTAGGCAGTGCTGAACTCCTGTCCTTACTTCCTGGCCTAAATAATTGTTTCTAAGCTCCATCCTGCCCTGGAGGCATCATGGGCACCAGACTATGGATGCCTTCATGGAATTCTAAAGAACTAAAGCATTTTCACCTCCTCCTTGCAACTGTCACCTCCTGGGCAGTCTGTTCCATGCACAAGCTGGAACCAAACCTGTGGGGAGAGTAGGCCTAATGGGGCCACATCTCCACTTCTTTCCCTCCTGGCAAATTCGGAAGTCTAACCTGAAGGCAACTGGATGGGTAGAAAATGGGAGAGTGCTGTATGCCCTTGTTCTGAGAGCTCATGAGAAGGAGTTTTTGTCTGGACTCTGAGAGTTGGAAAGGGAAACAGGAGCTTCCTTTACCTTACACCTATCAGGGGTTGATTCCACAGCTTATTCATAATATGGAGTAGACTTATTGGTTGATTTTTCCCCTTGAAGATTGAAAATGACAGGAAAACTTAGTATCGCAGGACCATGAAGTCATTGAACAACTGTATGAATGCTAATCTTCGCACATTGTTAGCATTTTTGTGTATTGACATGCATAAGTACCCATGAAGTAGACCTCTTTATGATAAATAAGGTAAATGTCAAAAAATTTTAAACACAAGCAAAAATCCTGAAGTAAATAATACTTTCATTTTTAAAAATGACACTTTAGACTCTGGTCAGAAATTCCAGGTCAAGCAAAATAAAGATTACACCTAATTTCCTCACTCTAAAATAGCTGAAGCTACATTTTTCTAGATATATTATTCCATATCCATCAAAAAAAATTCTGGGACAAAAACTCTCTATTGGACGCATTTCACGCTGATCCTGTGCATCTTAATTAATGGTTGCCTGTGACCTGGAGTACCAAATATTGCACTTCTGGCATTATTTGTAGTTGGCCATGATTCAATTAATTGAAATTTTTTGCTGTGGCTAAAGAAAATGTGAAATGGAGTATTTATAACTATAGATACCTGATTTTATTTACAATTATCTAAAAGATATTCTATATCAGTGACAGCCATAGCATCATCTAAACTCAGTATGTCAGAAATACTTGGCTCTCAAAGATGCTCTTAAGGTATACTCTGTGTGTGTGTGTGTGTGTGTGTGTGTGTGTGTGTGTGTGTGTGTGATTCTTAATCAGAAAAAAGCGCTCACTTTACAAAAAAATTTTTACCTGTTGTGGAAAAAACTAAAAGCTGCATTCAAGGCCATGAAACAATTACTAATAAAATAGTAATCCTGGATGTTCCAAGTAGAACTATAGCTGGGTTTGACAGTAGCTTATAGGGCTAAATTATATCTTGGCTTAGGTTTCAAAGTCAGGGAAACTCATTTCATAATTGGTAGATGTGCAAATATACTGGCACTTAAGATTCTTATCTTATATGGAAAAATACATTAGGAAATTCTAGTTCTGCCAGCTGAAATTAATAAGAGCAAGTCAATGGCATGCTTAAGTGCCAAATAATGCTTTTTTTCTTAGTATAAAGCTTTCTTTTTTTTAAAAAAATGTATATTTTAAAAGTTTTTTGTTTTTTATCTTAAGAAGATGACTTTTATGAAATTTTGACTTAATATTCTTTACTGATAATAACTGGCTCAAAGACGCTAGTTTGCTATATGTGCTATTTTCACACAACTTTTGGTAAGCAATAGTCTCAAAAGCAATACTGGATAATATTTATTTCCTGCATATGTGGCAATGTGGTATTTTACATACTGCGTATCTTGGTCAACTCAGGCTGCTGAAACAAAAATACCACAGGTCGGGCACGGTGGCGCATGCCTGTAATCCCAGCAGCTCGGGAGGCAGAGGCAGGAGGATCGCAAGTTCGAGACCAGAGGCAGTCTACATAACTTAGCGAGACCCTGTCTCAAAAAGTAAAAAAAAAAAAAGGGCTGGGGGTGCAGCTCAGTGGTCCAGCACTTGCAGAGCATGTAAGCCTAAGACCCTGGGTTCAACCCCCAGTACCGCAAAAAAAAAAAAAAAAAAAAAAATCATAGACTGAGTGGCTTATAAACAACATTTCTATGTCAGAGATCTAGAGGCTGCAGGTCCGAGATCAAAGCACCAGCAGATTTGCCGTCTGGTGAGGACCAGCTTCCTGGTTTATATGCTGTCTTTTCACTCTTGATTTGTGCCCATGTGGGAGAAGCGGATAAAGGATCCTTCCAGGATTTTTTTTATAAGGGCACTAAGTCCATTATGTGAGCTCTACCCTCAGGTCATAATCACCTCCAAAAGGCTTCGCCTCCAAATACCATCAGGGGATTAGGTTTTGACATATGAGTTTTGTAAGGTCACAGACATTTGGCCCATAGCACTGTATCATACTTAGTTTTTATAATAAGGCAATGGATGTTTATTGTTGTTTTTGTTGTTAAGTGCTGAGAAGTCGGGTCCAACTCATAGTTACAGAATGAAACACTCTCCAATACTGTATCATGCCCAACACTATGTCAGTGCTTCTTTACTATTCATAGGGTTTTCAATGGCAGATTGTTTTGGGATTGTTTCAGAAGTGGGCTGCCAAGTCCTTCTCCCATTTGTGCGGTGCTGGGGATCGAACCTAGGGCCTCAGAGCACGCATAGGAGCACTCTACCAACTGAGCTAAACACCAGCAAAACTAACTCAACTGTCTCACCTGGAGTGGGGGTTCAAGTCAATGTCACTTCCCACACCTGCACAAGTTGTGGCCAAATTTGTAGGTTTAGTAAATTTGGCAATCTATTTCAGCAATAACAGGACTGATGTGGGTTGATTTTTGTTTTTTTATCCCCCAGGAGCACTTCTGAATGAAATTGTCAATATTGGAATAGTTTGCAGAAATGAAAGATTATGGGATGTCTTAGCAAGTAGGTCTTGAAAAAAGTCTGCTCTTTAAAAAAGCGAAGGTAAATACCTGTGGTGCTGTTTAGGGGAGTAATTTTCTTAATAATAAATGATAATTAACAGAGTATGTGCATTTTATTTCTCCAAAAGACTTCAAAATTATTTTGGATACTTTTCTTTGTGACTTTTCATAAAGTTACTGAGATGGCAGGGCATATCTCCGAAAGATTGGCTTCATTTTGGTTTTTAGTAATATATCAACTTTCTAATATCAATCTTTACTTACACAAGTAATCATGGCTTACTTTAATAGATGTGGAAAGGGGAGAATCTAAAAGTATAAAGTCAATAAATGATTAACAGATTATAATTCAAACTATTCAATATCATCAAATTTTTTCTTTCTCTACACATATGCTGTCTATATTTAAAAATATGTTCCTGTAGTTTTAAATAATTAAAAATCCATATTCCTGGTCTACTAACAAAGCAGTGTCTGAGCATTCTGATATTGTACCAGTGAAATAAATGAATAGATGAAAGCAACTGAAAGCGCTTGATTGGATGACTCTGGAACAGAAAGTAACAATGAGCAATTATTTGGAACAACAGCTTCCAGTGGGAAAGAGCTTTCCACTGGCCTTCATTGTGTTCCAGGGCCCTATTGTTTGTAATCACACATGTGTGCTGTAATGGCGAAGTCGTTAAATTAGAAACTGAACGTCTTTGACAACTGCAGCAAAACTTGACAAAAGACAAATGTGATTTTCTTTTCTGTTTCCCTTCTTCTTTCACTGATTTAAACATGTATTAATTAACTTGTTCTGGCAAGTATTTAGTAAACATGGAGCAAGGGCATTTCTTTAGTGGTATAATTAAAATTCTCTTTTAAAATGTTTCATGTGATATTTTATATGCAATTTGATTCAAGTAAACAGAGATTCTAATTAAAGTTTTTAAAGAAAGGCAATCAAAATTGATACAATACCCAGCATCCCTTTCCAGCACATTGTCTTCCTGCCTAGTGCAAGGTTAATTTGATGGTCAGTTAACATTGTCGTGAATTAGTTAAAATGTCCCCAACCTTCACAAGTCCACTTCTACTTTAGTTATTCTCAATGAAGAAAACTTTACATGTGGTACTACCACTTTAAGTGGTTAACCATTATTTATTAAGTTACAGTTCTTCTAAGTTATTATACCAAGATATTCTGAGAAGCATCTCATTTAGGTTATGAATCCTCTGCAAATAAAGTGTTACATAAAACACATTGAATGAACAAAGCTATCTAAACAGCAAATGGAGCTTTGACTATTTCTTCCCTACACCTCTATAAATACTGCTACATCCTTTTGAGTGAGAATAGCCATGGTCGCTTTTCAGTGCTAATAGACAAATGTCTGAAGCACATAAAAATATCTAGATCATTATCCCTTTTGCACCTGTGTGTGTAGTGGGAAAAGTGAAGTGAGATGGAAAAGAATTCATTTTTCCTGTAATGCCTTGGTTGACCTGAAGTGAAATATATTTTTAGAGAAACTTTAAACTTTCTATCTTTAAATTATTCATTTTTTTTTCCTTTTGGTAATGTTATAAACAATTCCAAAAAGAAAACCTTTAAATTCAAGAATTGTCAGTAGATAAGAAGTGATTTACTGGCTCTCAGGATCACTGATGCCTCTAATGACCTTTTTTAATTAGTAGGGATTAAAACTGATTCCTCCTGATCATTTTCTTCAGACCTCCGGTTCTATGCCTGAGCTGGCCAGGAATAGGAACAGAAAGTCATCCTTCCTGGTTCTGAATTGTAGAGTTAGAGCCTAAAATCCAGAAGTAGGAACTATATCTGCCTTTGGGGAAAAGGGGAAAAAGGCAAAATAAAGTGTAACTCTGACTTTTGAAGAGCCAACCTAACTCCAGGATTTACTTGTTGTTGTTAGGTGCTGTCAAAGCGGTGTCTGACTCATAGCGACCCTATGTACAACAGGTGAAATAGTATTGTCAGTACTTCTCTGCTATTCATAGGGTTTTCAATGGCAGATTGATTTTGGGGAGTGGGTTGCTGGGTCCTTCTCCCAAGCCTACAGCACCTGGTGTTCCCAGGCGGTCTCCCATACAATTATTAACCAGGCCCAACACTGGTTAGCTTCTGAGATCTGATGGGATCCAATGCCACAGAGGTACAGCTGCAGGCCAGGATTTACTTAGGAAGTCCATTTGGCCTTTCAACCTTTCCAACTTGGCTTTTTCTTAAGTAATAAAGACAATATTTTGGTCTCCACTAGCACTCCATTAATTTCTTTGGAGTTTAAAAGGGAATAAAAGGTGTTATTTAACAGGCACTTCCACTGGGAGGGGAACATTTTTATTCTTGATTTAAATCTGAGGAAATTGAAGACCATTGTATCAAGCCACTTACCAACATCTCATATCTAGTAAGTATTGATGTTGGGACATAAACTGGTAAACTGCTTCCACAATGCTATCCTATCCCGGGTGTTAGCGCATCAGCCTTAATTTCATACTTGAGAAACAAAAGCTTGTAGAGGTGGAATAGCTTGTGGGAAGAGAAAGAATGAAAGAGAGAAAGAGAAGCTAGACCCTAATGGAGGCCTCACACTACGATGTCATCACTCTGAAACCACATGAAGGAATCAGGCTCTTCCAAATACCACTTGAACAACTTTTGACATTAATTTTCCTTGGATTTATTCTGCACATCCATGCTTTCTCAAGTCAAATATCGAGGAGAATTTGGCCCTTTTCTTGTAGAGGTGGAATAGCATGTGGGAAGAATTTGGACCTTTCCTTGTAGAGGTGGAATAGCATGTGGGAAGAATTTGGACCTTTCCTTGTAGAGGTGGAATAGCATGTGGGAAAAGAAAGAATGAAAGAGAGAAAGAGAAGCTAGACCCTAATGGAGGCCTCACACTACGATGTCATCACTCTGAAGCCACATGAAGGAATCAGGCTCTTCCAAATACCACTAGAACAACTTTTGACATTAATCTTCCTTGGATATATTCTGCACATCCATGCCTTCTCAAGTCAAATATCCAGGAGAATTTGGACCTTTTCTTAACTCAAGATTATCATTCTGTGTATTTGTGCATGGTGTTTGCCACACTGTGATTCCTGCCAGCTCTGCGAGATCCTTGTGTGCTCATTCCTACAGTCATTATCTCTAATTCATGCTTTTAGTCATTCTTACATTCAGCCATGCATACAGTCATTCCTACATTCATTTTACAAATGTTTATCTGGTGTTACTATATCCTAGACCCTGGTTTTGGCATAGCATCATAGGACTTCAGCACTGTCCCAGGGCTGGCCTTGGACTCGGTCCATTCTGTCCCCATTTCCTCTGCCTATGTTGTGCAGCCTCTCCCTCTCTCTCAGCTCGGTTACTTCCTTCCACTAATGTGGATGTTCTGGCCTCCGGCACTCCTTGCGGCATCTCTTTAATTTGCTGGAGATTTAGAAATCTGATGATAAATTTGTTCAAATTTCATCCGAAATGAGAGTAAATAAAAGCTAGATGCTGTTTCTATGAACAGAACACAAATTACGTAGTGACTGTTATGGTTAAGAAGGAGCCTTTAGATTAGTGGGCCATTATCCAATTTCTGCCACTCACTAGCTTTGCCCTTGGGCAAAGTCTCCAGTTCCTCTAAGCCTGTGTTTCACATGTCTGAAACACAGGAGAAGATGGTCCCCATCCCAAAAGATTGCTGCAAGATCTACATTTTGCAGAGCATTTATTATTACCTGGCATGGAGCGAATGTTTGTTTGCTGTTGTCATTCAGCTTATAAGTTTTGTGACAACTATTTTTACTTCTTGGAGTCCTATACTTGTGCCATTTTCTAGGGAAGTAATTAAGTACTAAGGTCACAACTATATTGAGTGCTTATCTTTCGGGCAGCAGCCTGATTCCTTCATGTGGGTTCAGAGTGAGGACACCCTAATGTGATGCCTCCATTAGGGTCTTGCTTCATTATGTACTATTGCATGACCGCAAACTAGTTATACCATCTCTCTAAGCCTCAGTTTCTCAGAAGATGAAACTGAAAGAATATTATCCATCTCACAGGGTTGTCTGGAGAATTAAGTGAAAGCACTTTGCGATATGCTTATTGTAGTGCCTAACACACTGTAAGTTTGGAGACAGAATATAGCAAGTATTAACCCATCTTATTGTATATGAGTTAGACACTCTTGATAAAAGTTTTTAAAAAGCAATTAGTAAAATACTTAGACATTATATCAGCAAAAATTAATAAAACATCTCCACTCCTCATTATGCATTACACAATACAAGCTTTTAAAAATCATCCATGATGTGCCAAGTTCATAACTACTTAATGATAAACCCAATCATGTAACTCCTTTTGCAATTTAATAAGATTAAATCTGTTTTGAACTCCCCGTACTCACTAAAATACTGCTTGCCCATAGCTCTCAGCCAATACTCTCAGGCTGCCCTTTCACTGAGCATTGAAAGAAAAGCAAACTCACTGAAATCTTGAAATCATTCATGCTAATTGGTTAGTAAATTTTAACATCTCCTGGTCTTGTTTAAGCTTCATTGTCTTAAATGGCTATGCGTCCAAAAAGATTAATGTAGCTGCCAGAGAACCTAACATAGAAGCAGGAAATAATGTGAAATGAAGTCTTCCATACATTTCTGCAACTGAAACATGCAATCTGCTACAGAAATGCTTAAAATTCATACCATGAACAGCTAACTAAAAGTATAAAATGCTTTCTTTTCTCCTTTGTTTGCATGAGTGAATCTTTTGGAGAAAGACAGGGCTCACAATCCCAGAGGCCCTCAGGAGCCAGGCAAAATGCATAAAGGAAGGATGTAAGTGAATCTAAGAAAACCACAGTGAAAGGGAAGGGGAAAATGACAATTGAGTATAAGGCCCCATCAGGGAAGCACCATAAAGGAGAGTGGGGCCTGTGGCAAGCCGGAAGGCACCTGCACTTCCACAGGAGGCAGCTACCCCTACTCCAGAAAGACAAAGGTCGCCAGAACTTCTGAGGTTTCAAGTTCATCCAGAAATAGAGGATTCCTGAATTTTGAAGATTAGCAACATCTTTACATTTGTTCATTTTAAAAGGCAAAACAAAGAATGCATGAGTGGCCAAGTATGGCCCTAGGATGGCCTACCCGTATCCTCTACTAACCATCTCTTGGCAGTTGGACTCACTGTGGCCATCTTAATCTAATAACTAAGACCCCACATGAATTCACTTCTTTCATCTTTGAAGCCATCTATGAGGCAGGTGCTATGAATAAAGAAAATTGAGGTCCTCTATTTGTCCAACTGCTGTTGGGCAGGGCTGAGATGCTAACCCAGACAGGTGCCATGGCAGGGTCTTGTCTTAACCATATTCTGATGCTTCCTCTCACAGTAATATAGTTGGGGCTTTTCCCTTCATGTGGAACAAGAGCTTTGTCTTTATCCCCTGATTGAAATCTGTTTGCTTCATCTTATGTGAATATTTAAAACCAAATATTCCTTGAGCTTCCTCTACATATAAACCCCTGTTTTATGTGCTGTGACACATTTGATTTTTTCTTCATTAATCTAATGTGTGGAATATGATTTCAGAATGAGAGTAATACTGTTGAAATGGCTTCATCTGGAAATGCATCAGTTTGCAAACAGATTGGCACATTATTCACAAATATAAACATTTACAAAAAAAAAAAAATCAGGCATCATTTGATGGCTGTTGCCATAATGATTCATTGGCCCAAGAAAAACACTATGTGGTGAGAGGTGCCAAAGCTGTCTGACACATTTCAGTGGAGTTCATTACACACACGAAACGGAACCAATTTTACTCAACAGTGACTTTGACATTTATAGAAAAATGAAATGGAGGTTTAGAAATGAAGACTTCATGTGAAATCTCTACCAAACACTTAAAATTGGTTCTATCCTTATGTTACCACTTCTAGAGAATCCACCATGTCCTATAGACATATTTTCATTCACAGCAGGTGGCAGCCCATTCAAAACAATGGTTCTTGGGTGATCACAAAATTGATCTTGAGCAAACTTAATTGGCTGTAAAACTCCTCTCCCAGAAGAAATAACGTACATTTTTAAAGATTTACTTGAAGAAAGGCATATTTCCTGTTGGCTTCACTTGGTATAATTCACCCCAATATACTCTTCTGTTTCTTTAATTTGCTAGATTTTAATGGAGTAAACACCATCTTCATCCCCATTCCACCTAGAGTGGGACTGGAGAATTTCAAGTTCAGGGTTGAAGTGCATCAGGGTCAAAAGTAATGTAAATACTTATAAATAACCAGCTGTTTTCTACTTAATTATATAATGTGAGGAAAAGTACCAAAAATTAATAAGGGATTTATGATACATAAGTTAAAAAAGAATTCTGTGTTTAAGAGTTCAGAGGACTTAAACATAAGTTATTCAATGGATTAGGATGACTTAAGTATAGGCTATATTTACAGTAATATTTTCTGTGGGTAGCATCATGTAAAATAGTATGCTTCAGTATATATATACATGTATATGCAACATCATTTATCTGAAAAACAAATCTCATAATATATTTTAAAGCATTCTTTTACTATGCCCAGTGATGAAAGTATATTAATAACTTTGCCTTGCTGAATTCTTACAAGGCCTCCAATGCCAAAGTTACAGTTCTGAATACAAAAGAATGAATGTGCTTGGTTATATCTGTGAGCCTAGTTAGCATTGTAGTAATATTGATCTGATTAGAGCTAATCAAAACACTAAAATAAATGTATACCATATGAATTCTAAAACTTTAACATAATTATACTGCTTTCAAAATGTCTAATATTTACTTAATTATTTGTCTGTAAATAGTGAAGTGGAATCAGTACCTCAAAACCAGATAATATAGTTGAGTTGTTCAGTTATCAAACATTAAGTCACTGGAGAAGAAATTCAATCAATGGAGAAATTTTTCTAATTAGCATATTAATTATCTGTGAATGAAAGGTGATTCCAAAGTACTCTAGCTAGGGAACTTGAAGATATTGTAGTTTGCCTCCTCATTCTATATATCCCATGAAATATTTTTATACCATTAATTTCCAAAAATCTAGACGAAAAGATTTGTTAATCAAAGGAAAGCATCAGTCCAGCTTCTGCATTAATTATCACTTTCTAAGTTGCTTGAATCTGAATTAATGAAGCCAGGCTCCTCCCAAATGGCATGCTTGAATAAAGCCTGGACTTGAGTAAGTACTCATGTGAAAATTAAAGTACATGTGCGTGTTGCCTGCCAGGCAAATAAATTTTCAAAGTATGCAATTATCCATGTCCTGGGGGCTTACCTTGCTACCCGTAAACATCTTAGTTTCTTTCTATATACCACGAAAATAAGGCTTCTGCAAAGATTCAAGCTATCTTTCTGTGTCAACCACCTTTCTTTTTTTTTTTAATTAGAAATTTTTAATGTACATCATAATGTGATTCATTTTGACATGCCTTTCGTTGTGGCAATTTTCATATATGCAATTTGACAAGCATTATTCATATAGGTTACCCCTTACCCCCCCC
>VMDO01010809.1:0-69847 GCA_007922755.1 Pedetes capensis
TTCATAACTTAAAACATGAGAAATGACAAAGACCACTATATTAGGTATAAATTGGCATAGATCCAAGTTACCTCACTTTGACAATCTCATATATTCCTGATCATTACCATGTTCTCAAGGTGATGCTTGTTTTACAATAATATAATTGTAATAATCATGTGCCATTTATTATTTTCACACACTTTTTGTTGGTTTCATGTTCCTTAAATATTATCTAAGTTCAGTATTTAAAACATTAGATTCTCTAAGGACAAAGTTAAATAAAGACATACCATATAGAATATAATCCATATCAATGATAATGAAAGTGTCACAATTTTATTCACTTGTAGGATTCTATTTCTATAATACTTCATGTCAAATACAAAGGATTAGATTTTCATTTGAGGGGAAAAAAAGGTTTGGGTTAGTCTGCCCTCTAGTGTAGCTTACTGGTGGGAGAGAAGAGAGAAAGAGAGAGGGATTGAGAGAGAGAGAGAGAGAGAGAGAGAGAGAGAGAGAGAGAGATCCATCATAGAAGCTGATTGTGCAATTCTGTCAGGATGGCAAACTGCCATCATCACCAGCATCACATTTTCACAGCTCTGTTCTCTTTGTGAGCTACAGACTTTTCTAGCATTAGGTCACATTTTTAACCAAGTTTTGGACAGAAATGCATATAAGCCCCACCCTCCTGAACCTATGCCTGCCGGAAGCCATTGAAAAATGAATATACTTGACCATGGTTTTTGCCATTGGCTCCCATTTCAGGAAAACAATGTTGAAAATGGATAAAAGGACACATTTCTGACTTCAGAAATGAAGGGTTTTGGAAAAACTTCTGAAATGGAGGTATTTGGTCTAAAAACTAATCTCTTTGGGACAGTCTCTCTGTCCACATAACAAAGCAGCCTCCTCCTTGGCTGATTCTTCTGAAAGTGAGCCTGCTGCAGGATGGATCTGAAACTGGACCCAAGGGGCCATATTAGCAGGCACAAAACATCTTTAAGATCCCTGTTTTACATCTTCACTCAAACTCTGTCTTGAGTTAGAAACTAAAGTGCCTTCGGGAATAGTTTTTGAAAAATCTGCAGTTTATACCCAACTGCATAAACAGTCCCTTGTTTTTTACAGGAAACTCTTAATTCTTACACGCAGTGTGCTTGTGTAGGTCTGAAAGTGTTCTTGTTATGGATCGATTCCAAAGTTATTGCAAACAAATAAATACAATGGTAAATTACCTTCTAAAAGTTTTTCTCAGGGCCCTGTGCATATGTTTACCTGGGAAACTCAAATTTCCTGGTGGATCACAATCTGACCTATATTTTCTTGCTCTTTCTACCCTCTTAGTTCATGTTCCAAAGCAATTTGGCTAAGTAGTGATAGTCCTTTTTTCTAAGCACCCCTAGCCATTACCAATCTCAGGAAATACCAGGTCCTCACCTTCACAAATGGGCTGGGATTTAGCTCAGTGGGTAGAGCGCTGCGCTGCAGTCTCTGAGGCCCGGAGTTCAATTCCCAGCACTGCAAAAATGGGAGAAGGGCCTGGCAATCCACTCCCAAGGCAATCCCGAAACAGTCAGCCATTGAAAACCCTATGAGGGTCGCTATGAGTCGGATACCGACTTGACGGCACCTAAAAACAACAACAACACCTTCACAAAAGCCTGCAGCTGTAGCCCTGTGGCATCCGATCCTGTCAGATCTCGGAAGCTAAGCAGGGTCAGGCCTGGTTAGTACCTGGATGGGAGACCGCCTGGGAACACCAGAAGCTGTAGGCTTGGGAGAAGGACATGGCAACCCCCTCCCAAAAATCAATCTGCCATTGAAAACCCTATGAACAGCAGAGAAGCACTGACAATAGTGTTTCCCCTGTTGTACAGAGGGTCGCTATGAGTTGGATACCGACTCGACGGCACCTAACAACAACAACAACAACACCTTCACAAGCAAAAAAATAAAGCAAATACCCTTTTAAAAATCAACCGTAGATTATATGTAAATTATATAAACCACATAATGGTGCACACACATTATAATTCTGTAAAACATAAGGAGGTCTTTCTATTTCTGTTGTCAAAGCCAGCAGTCCACTTGGGTTAAGAATGATGACCCAAATGTCACAAGGGCACCTGAGAGAACTGTTGGAGACTACCTGATTGATCTTGGGCTTAAAGCCTTCCTTAGAACACCAAGCAGGGTTCCTTCACAGTAGGTATGTAAGTACAACTTTGATCTATTTTCTAATTGTTCTCTCGTACCTGTAATATAACCACAACACACACCTCAGGCTTTTATGATCTAATAATACTTATTAACCTAAATGGAAAAGAATTAAAAAGAAGATGCAATAAGAAATAGCTTGTAGAACAATAAGAGTTGAGATCTAGAGAATAATTGTGGTTCTATTGATAGCTGGGCTGTTAATTTGAGCAAGGCACTTTCTTATTCTGAAGTCTTCTTTTCCTCATTTGTGATAAGTATGGCCTGGGCCTATATTAAATCAAATGGATCTGAATTTTCATCCCCAAACTGCCTATTCTAATCGTATCTGTTCCTTCATGGTTGCATCTGTGTTTCAGTGCGTTTTAGACTCAAAATATAACAGATCTAAGTTTGCCAATCCAGGGACAGTGTTACCCAAATACCATGTTCTCACTGACTCTGGTTCCCAGTCTAATCCACACTCTTGGCATGTTTGCCATTTGCTGTATTGATTTTCCAGCTTGTTTTCTTTGCTCAAGTCTCTGAAAGACATTATGAGCTTAATCATTGTCATAAAGAGAAAATGAAAGATTGCAGGCTTTCTGGTTAGCGTTTTGCATATTTTTTCATAGAATTTCAAGAGTACTTAAAACTCACTTGTTCTCTATCAGCATTTCCTTTTTCTCCTTCAATTTGCTGACATGTGATTTTCAAGTCGTTTTTGGAAATCTGAAACCTGTTACAGATTGCAGATGCCAAGATCTGCATGACTGCTATAGTTTTGGCAGAGTCTGCTCTTTTAAGACAACAAAGGCAGTAAATAGAAATCTGCTTTTCTCTGATGCTATTTTTTTTCCAAAAGATAAAAAAAAAACTTTGTGGATGCAGGACATTTAATAAGATTTCTACACTTCTTGGTTTAGACTGGTTTTGTTCTTAGCTTTACTCAACATAACATTTGGGCTTTTCATCTTGAAAACTACAAGCTTATTCCTGTTAGCAGCTTCCACTAAGAGCATAGTTTTGTACTCTCTTTAATGTCTGTGATTCTCTTTAATAAAACTAATTATCTAAGTGCCAGAGGTTGGCAGCAGGAAAAATATGCTTCTGCCAATATGAACAACTATTTGACTAATTTGAACTCCAACCCTAGCCAAGTCCCTTCGTCTTTCTGTCATTTAAGTCAGCTTCCAAAGAGGGAAAAGAAAAAAACTACAAAAGAAGTACAGCTAAATAAGCATAGAGATGAAAAGAAGGATACGTCTGACTTTAGGCTTAGGGAAATAGAGGCATTTGAGGCCTTCAAGATTGGGTATAATTTTAAAGGAGAGAAATGAGAGAGACAGAAGTGGGGCACAAATATTAAAAGCAAATGTGAAGAGATGAGAAATGGACAGACATGTTGAAGAACAGCCAAAAGTTCAGTTTTGTTATAGACTTAATGTGTGGTAACACCACGTAGAGAGAGATGAAATTGGAAAGGTGGTTTGTAGCTAGATTGGACAGGATGAAAAAAGAGGTCTGTATTTCATCAGGGAACAATGGAGAGAGTCAGAGGTGGTTTCAAGGAATGGAGTAACTCCAAAACATACGTGGAAGTAGGCAGCGTGCGGGGAGAACACAAGGGGAAAAAAGCGTGACAAGCCCCCAGTTAGAAAAGGTATATTGCAAAGGGCTGAAGCAGAGGTAATAAGGCAATGGACCTGAGAATAAAGAAATGGAAGTGCAGGACTGGAACTACTCCTGGGATGTGAGTGGCCAATGGAATTTTCTTTTTTCTTTCTTTCTTTTTTTTTTTTAAGGTCCTTCCCTAAATAAACAGCCTGATTTAAAAAAAGAAAAAAACAGAAAACAAAAAACCCCAAAAACAAAAAACATGTTTTTCAGAAATTACAGACTCATGAAGATTTGGAATAATATGTGCATGAGGATTTTTTGTAGTGTCTACAAACCATCTCTTTTTATTATTAGATGCACTGTTTCTGCCTGTCTTATTTCTTACCACAAGAAAAGGTAGCAATTCTGCTAATACTCAAAATACCATGGCTTTGCAGCATCTGTTTATATTAAAATAATATAACTCTGTTTATCACTGATTTATTAACATCATTTGTTAAATGCTATTCCACCATTATTTTTGATGCTGAACTATCCATTGTGTTTCCTGAGGATAATGGATTGCAATGATTCTTAAATATGGTTGCTGACCCATGTTGATGGTACAAGTCTTCATTAGACTTTGTGGGGAAATGTGAATAAGAATTCATGCTCTGGTCATCTTCCATTTATCATTTGGAATTTTATAGTGTAAACATATAGTGTAAACATCTTCCTGCCATATCTTCTCTTGAATTAGTCTATAATCATTACATTTCTAGATTGTTATTTTTTTCAGCCTTTTTCACACCAACAGCAATAGGATAATAGATGAGGGGCTCACAGGCAGAATAAGAATAGGTTATTCTATTCATACAAGAAATGTATGTCCCTCATCTGTCCTGGCTTACAACAGACTTGGGAGAACAGAGCATCTGTATGTCAATGTGAAACGAGAAGGTATCAGTCAGAATGATCTGTGGTCATCATGGAACAGTAGTCTTAAAAACCCTCAGGCATGTTAAATTGTGGCCATATCAAATCTCTACCCTGGGGCACCAAGCCTGTAGATGGGTGGAGTGACCACCTTGGGTTCCAGCAGTGAGTGGACATGTCGGGTAAAGGACATTGGTCACCATTTCTGCTATGACACCATAATCACAATATGGATGAACAAAAGCCAATACAGGACTTACACACATGGTTGGTGATGGACAACAGCTCAGAATCCACCCTGTTTATTCCAGGGGTGGGAGTACCCCCAGACCTGTTTATTAGCACCATTGTGGTAGCCTAATCTTGTACAATTCCATGAAAGAAATATCACACTTACCAGCAGAAGTGACATATTTTCCAAGGTGACCCCATAGGCACAAATCTGGAAGTTCCTCAGGGCATCATGTTGATCCAAGAAAATGGTAAAGGTCAGAGAATGCCCTGAAGGGAGAAATAGGAACCAATATCAGATGAAACTTCTGCCTTGAGTGACCCCCAAGGAATAGCACTAATAGACCAAGCCAGCTCTAGGAATTAGAGAGAGAGAAAAAATTGAAGAAGATACTCCCAAGTATAGGACCACTGAGATGTGAGACAGATCAGGGACCCCACTTGCCCAGGTCTAATGGCAGTACTTTGAGGAAGGTAAGGAACGAGCCATAGGAACGGAAGAATAATACACACTGGGGAGAGAAGCATATAAGAGAGTACAAAAGTTCTGAGGCTGGGGACTCAACCATCTGTAATGCCATTAGAAAGGAGCTGCACTTTCCTTTAGAGTATTTTAGGCTATTTTACCACAGAGACCTTTCAACAAAATGAAAGAGAATAAAAGTGACTATGGCAAATTACCGAACCTCTCTGTGTTTCGATTTATATCTGCAAAATGGGAATAAGAAGGCTTTATATGTTTATTAAAAGTGTTGAATTAATATGTTTAAGTCACTTGGAACAGTGCCTGGGACAGAGTAAGTGCTGTTTAAGTGACTGTTAAATGTATTTTGCCTTACTCTCCCAGAGTTCTCCTTCACATGCCAACAACCTAAGCCCAGAAGATGAAGAATCTCACAGATGACTAGAATGTTAGAGTCCTAATATATAACTACCCTATCATTTTAGAAGTTCCTTCTTCCTCCTCTTGGGAAGTGGGTAAAGGGAAATGGAATTTTTCCCTGTCTTAAATATTGGCCCTCACGTATTGTCTCGTCTATTTAATTATTAGTTGAGAACCTCATTTTAACATATAGTACTTCTTGCCTTCAAAGGCCCTCTGCCATGACAACCCAAATTTAGAAACATGATGTACTGTTTGTTTCTGTAATGGAATGTAGTGAGCTAAGATTTCTTTTTCGTCCTTTACCACAACATCAATTCCCTTTCACTTCATGCAGAACACAGGTGCACGTGTTTGTCTGCCCTTGTTAGACTGTAAGTTCCCTGAGGTCTGGGGCTGTGCCTTTCTCATCATTGTGTTCCTCAGCAGTTTGTGCACAGTGTTTACACAAACCACTTACTCACTGGCTCTTTGTTGAGCAAAACTGATTCAGGAAAAGCACACAAATGACGGGTGTATACAAACACTTTCAAGAAGATGAGTAACGAGTTTGCTAAGGGTATCTGCCTGGACCCTTCGTCTGTGACAACATCTGAATCACCTGTTATGTATGAAGACTAAACTTTTAACCTCAGCACCACATCATAGCCCAATGCCGATGTAAATGAAGCCATGTGTTTGAGTGGTTCTAACAAGTAGCAGTTTCATTTCTTCAGTTGCTTCAAACTCTTGAAGTTTCACATGACTGCAGACTGTTAGAATTATTTGAAATATGTTTCCAAACTCTTTCCTCTGCCTTCTTTGAAAATAAGTCGCCTCCAGCTGCAGTTCCTGCCACATTGTAGTGTAGTTGAAACACATTTAACTTTGTTTTCTATTAACACAGGAAATCTGAACTCTGAATTCTGAATAAGTGTCTATAATATCAGAGAAAGTTAAAGCAGAAAAAAATTTCAGAGATGAGCTAGTATGTATTCCTCTTTGTAAAATGAAGATCTATAAACACAGACATAAGGTAACTGGCCCACATATCCATACATCTCAGCAAACTACATTGCAAGGAAAATGCAGATGACAGAGAAAATCAGTTTTTAGTTTAGATGCTACATGTGCAATTTTTATCTGGCGGTGAAAGTGTCAGTTTTCCTGTGGTTGCTGCCATCCTGTTCTTTCCTGGTTTTCTTCCAACATTGTAACCCATTTTTCTGAGTTTGCTTCTCTGCTTCCTGGTATCTTGTCAATGCTGATGATGTTCCACAGACATGCCTCTCTTTGTTCTATCTCTTTCTCTTTTGGTGAATCCATCCATCCTTTGGATCCTTCAATCACTGTACTTTGATATCATCTAAATATCTATTTCCTACTCTAGAACTCTTTTGACATGCGATTTGGTCTTTTCTTTTTTTCCTGTCTTTTTAATAACCTCTTGCTTTCCTCATGAATGATGTCTTTGATGTCATGCCACAACTCATCTGGCCTGTGATCATCAGTATCTAATGCATCAAACCTGTGCTTGAGATTGTCTCTGAACTCAGGTGGGATATACTCAAGGTTATACCTTGGCTTTCATACACTTGTTCTAATTTTCTTCAAAAAGCCTGCAGCGGTAGCCTTGTGGCATCTGATCCCGTCAGATCTCGGAAGCTAAGCACGGTCGGGCCTGGTTAGTACCTGGATGGGAGACCGCCTGGGAACACCAGAAGCTGTAGGCTTGGGAGGAGGACCTGGCAACCCCCTCCCAAAAATCAATCTGCCATTGAAAACCCTATGAACAGCAGAGAAGCACTGACAATAGTGTTTCCCCTGTTGTACAGAGGGTCACTATAAGTCGGATTCCGACTCGATGGCACCTAACAACAACAACAATTTTCTTCAGTTTCAGTTTGAACCTGCTAATGAGAAGTTGGTGGTCTGATCCACAATCAGCACCTGATCTTGTTCTGACATTTGTTCCTGTATATTCTATGGTGACTGTATGGTACACATGGTGAGTTCCATGTGTATAGTTGCCATTTATGTTGGTAAAAAAATGTATTTGAAATGAAAATATCATTGGTCTGACAAAATTCTGTCATGGAGTCTCCAGCATTGTTTCTGTCACCAAGGCCATGTTTTCCAACTGTTTTCTCTTTTGTTTCCAACTTTTGTATTCCAGTCCCCACTAATTATTGGTACATCTTGATTGCATGTTTGATCTATTTCAGATTGCAGAAACTAATAAAAATCTTCCCTATCTTCACTTATAGCCTCCGTAGTGGGTGCATAAATTTGAATAATAGTTATATTGACTGGACTTCCTTTTAAATGTATAGATATTATTCTATCACTGACTGCATTGTACTTCGGGACAGATCTTGAGATGTCTTTTATGATGATGGGTGCTGGGTTATTTCTCTTTACTCTGTCATTCCTGGCATAGTAGACCACATGATTATCTAATTTTGAAATGGCTCGTGCCAGTCTACTTAAGTTCAAGGATGCCTAGAATGTCAATGTTTATGCACTCCATTTCCCTTTTGATGATTTCTAATTTTCCTAGGAGCCTGCAGCCATAGCCCTGTGGCAACCCATCCCATCAGATCTTGGAAGCTAAGCAGGGTTGGGCCTGGTTAGTACTTGGATGGGAGACCACCAGGGAACACCAGGGGCTGTAGGCTTGGGAGGACCTGGCAATCCACTCCCAAAAATCAATCCACCATTGAAAACCCTATGAACAGCATTGACAATAGTGTTTCACGTGTTGTGCGTAGGGTTGCTATGAGTTGGATACCAACTCGACAGCACCTAACAACAGTAACAATTTTCCTAGTTGGGAGAAGGACCCAGCAACCCACTCCCAAAAAACAATTAGCCATTGAAAGCCCAATGACTAACAGTAACAATACTGTTTCTCCTATTGTATGTAGAGTTGCTATGAGTTGGATACCGACTCAATGGCACCTTACAACAAACAATTTTCCTAGATTCATACTACATACATTTTTTGTCCCAATTATTAATGGATATTTCCAGTTGTTCCTTCACATTTTGAGTCATGGCATATCAGCAAATGAAGGTCTCTGGGGCTTTACTCCATTCCTGTCATTAAGATAGAATCTACTTTGAGCAGGCAACTCTTCCCCAGTCAACTTTTGAGTGCCTTCCAATCTGAGGGCTCATTTTTTGCCACCATGTCTGACAGTGTTTCTCTGCTATTCATAGGATTTTCAATGGCTAATTGTTTTGGGAGTAGGTTAGCCATGTCCTTCTCCATAGTCTGTCAAACAAACAACCCTAGAATTATCTTCTGAGCCATAAACTCTTCTGTCTTGAAGAATATATCTACCTATAGTTAGAAATTTTCACATTCAGGATATAGTGAGGTATGTTTAACATAAGGCATTGAGAGTTCTTATAACTTCGCTCTGATCTTTGTTTAAGCTCATATTTCTCCTCTAATCCCCTGACATCTCCTCAACCATTCATAGCAAATGACTTATATTGCCTTGCACACAAGGTATCATTATATCCTCCATTACTTTGTTTTTGGTGCATCTTCTGCCTGGAAGTCCCTCTGCCTCCTTTGCCTGGTTACCTCCCATTTGACTTCCCAAGAACAACTCAGAAGTCATCTCCTCCAAGATGTCTCCCAGCCTCCCGAATCTGTGTTGGTACTTCTGTCATGTCTCACATATTACCTTTGATAACTTGGTTAAGGTGGCCAGTTTTCTCCATTGCAAATTGCTATTCCTCCTTTTTTGATTAAGAACTACATGAGAGGACACATTGGGACTACATCATGGGAAACATTTTGTCTACTGTAAAACTTTAATCTATTATTTTTAATGTCCATTGATGACTTTCTATACATTGACAACATTTGACTGTTAAAGAAGAGCTTTCTCTTTGTTTCTCCTGATTTATTTTTTCATTGATTTATGATAGCATGGATTTATAGATTCTTACTCTATCCAAGGGCTGGGATTTAGCTCAGTGGGTAGAGCGCTGCGCTGCAGTCTCTGAGGGCTGGAGTTCAATTCCCAGCACCGCAAAAATGGGAGAAGGGCCTGGCAATCCACTCCCAATGCAATCCCGAAACAGTCAGCCATTGAAAATCCTATGAGGGTCGCTATGAGTCAGATACCAACTCGACGGCACCTAACAACAACAACAACAACTCTATCCAATGAGTTATAATGCATTATACTATGGTGGATTTTTTAGATGTTGAAATTGTCCTTGATCAACTCAGTGGGAATCCTTTCTAATTGGTCCCTTTATTCTTTGATATTTCCCTATTTTTCTTTGAACACTTCTTTGCTCTGGCATAAAAAGATACCTTAGGTTCTTTCTGTACTTTTTCTTGCACAGTGGTAGGATTAGGCATTTCTCTTGATTCTTTTTTAAACCAGCTTTATTTAGACATAATTTGCATACAATAAAGTTCACCAATTTTAACTAGATAGCCCAATGAACATATGGCTTATAACCAATGCCATAATAAAGTTATTTTCATCCCTTCAAAAATTTCCCTGTACCTCTTTGCTGTCAATCCCCTACAGTCCTGTCTCCTGGCAACAGCTGATCTGATTCCTATTATTAGAATTCTGTAATTTATAGAATTTTAGGTAAATGGTATGTGTTAATTTACTTTCCACTAGTATAATGAAATATTTGAGGCTAGGTAACTTATACAGTAAAAAAGTTATTTAGTTCACAGTTTGGGGAACTGAAAATCCAAACAGCATGCCACCAACTCTAGCAAGCGTCCCACTGGCTACATTACCTCTTGGTAGATGGCATAGGAGCATGAATGAGAGGGACAGATCAAATGGCAAGACAGGAAGCCAGAGGGAAAGGGGGACCCAGATTTGCTTTTTTACTAGCAATCCTCTTATAAGAACTAACTTGGGGTCCCATGAGAACTACCTTAATCCTTTTTGAGGGCAAAGCACTCTATGATTCAATGACCTCCCATCTTTCCCCACCTCTTAAAGATTTCACAACCTGCTAACATTGCCACACTGGGGAGCAAGCTTTCAACACACAAACCTTTTGTGGGCAAACCACATTCAAACCATAGCATGATATCACAAAATACCCATTCTTTTGTGTCTGGTTTCTTTCACTCAGCACAATGCTTTTGAGATTTATCCATGCTGTTGTGTGCCTCAGTGGTCTGTTTGTTGTTCTTGCTAAATAGCATCCTAACATATGTAAATATCACAATTTGTTTAAGGCTATTATGAATGAAAATTGTATGAACATCCATACATATGTCTTTATGTGGACATAGGTTTTATTTCTCTTGAAGAAATATTTTGTTTAGCTTTCTATGAGATTATCTAACTTTGTCCAAACTGACTGCCAGTTTGCATTTCCATCAGTGATATTTGAAAGTATTAATTGCTCCATATCCTGCTAACAATAGGTATTTTCAATCTTTTTAACTTTAGCTCCTTTAGTGCATGACTAAGAATATTTTCTTGTGGTTTTAATTTGCATTTTGCTAATGATCAATGATCCTTAGCATCTTTTGATAAGCTTATTTTCCTTTTGTATCTCTTTTTGGAGAAGTATCTGTCCAATTTTTTATCTATTTTTAAATTTTTTCTGCTCTTGTGATTGAGATATTATAGGTACAAATCCTTTACCAGACATATGCTTTTAAATAATGTCTCCCAGGCTGTGGTTTATCCACCAGTTTCAAAACCACACATTTTGAAGGACAAAGGCTTTAATTATATTAAAGTTCAAATTATACAGTTTATTTCATCTGGGCAGGATGGTGCATGACTATAATCCCAACACTCAGGAGGCTGACACAGGAGGATCAATGCAAGTTTGAGGCAACCCTTGTCTACATGGTGAGTTCCTGGCCAGCCTGGCCTATACAGTGAAACCTTGTCTCAAAAAACAAAGCAAAACAAACAAACAAAACAAACAAACAAACAAAACTGTCTCACAGCCAGACACCATGATGCATACCAGTAATCCCAGTTTCTTTGGAGGCTGAGGTAGGAGGATGGCAATTTTGAGGACAAAGGCAGCCTGCACAACTTAGGTAGACTGTGTCACAAAATAATTTAAAAAGGTCAAGTTTCCAGCTCAGTAGTAGAACACTTGCCTAGCATGAGTGAGGCCCTAGATTCAACTCCCCACTACTGAAAACAAAAACATGAACAAAAAACAAGCGAAACAAAACTGTTCCACCTAGCTATAAATTATTCTCCTTCTTTTTTCTAGAAGCTTCTTTTATTTATGTTTAGGACCATGTTAAAAAAAATTATGGTACATATACACAATGGAATACTACTCAGCAATAAAAAATGAAATAATGTCATTTGCAGCAAAATGGATGGAACTAGAGAACATTATCTTAAGCAAACAAATAAAAGCTCAAAAAGAGAAATGTCATATGTTCTCATTCATACATGGGAGCTGAATCTTACTTAAAGGAAGAAAAATCCTATACATAAGTTGATATACCTTAAAAAGTGCAAGAACTTAGCAAAGAAGGGACAATATAAAGAGGAGAAAAAAGGAGAGAGGGAACTAGCAAAGGGAAGCAAAGATTGCATAAGGTGGGATGAGGAGGAGAATCAATGTAGAGGGATAAAGGAAGAGACAATCTCAATGTAAACAATGCAACTTCATGAGTACATTAGAAAAAAAGAGGAATATAACCCAAATATACATTTTAATTTTAACTACATATTAGTCAAAAGGCTCCATAAGCCTTGTAAGTTGCTGAAAGTGTAACCCAAAGTGATGTAATAGTTGCATAATGGTAAAAGCTAATGCTGTATTACTCTGTACCCCATCATCATTTACCAATAAAAGGAGAAAAAAAGTTACCTGGAGAATTTGTTTAAAGTGCAGATTCTCTACCTCTCTCCAAACATTCTGATACAGTAAGAAAGTAAAGCTCAAGAGCAACTATGAAGAAAAATTATTCAGAATTTTAATATAGGTGGTATGAAGAGCATACTTTGAGAAACACTATTAGGTTTGAATTGACAAGAAGTTGCACAAACAGATTCAAGGGATACAAGCTTATTTGTCATTAGTTTCTTCCTTCTGAAAGTAAGTTGAAGGTAGGATTTAGGAAAAATATTTAAGTTTATTTTCATGAAATTTTAACCAGAGTAGACTTCCAGATGTTTGGTTACATTTGTGACTAGATGCAGTATCAGACTCATCACATGCATTATCTTTGAGGTTCAATTGTCTCATTTTAATGCAAAATAGTGCTGAGAAATGTGAAGTTATTAGACCACAATTACACAGATAATGAATGCAAGAGCTGGAATTCAACCCAAGAGACTTGATCTAATGCCAAACCCTTTCCTACAGCCTCTGCCTACCCCTCCTGTTTCCAAACACAGCACTCAGGAACTTCCGAGTTACCACCTTAAAAGTAGCTCATGTATCAAGTCACCACTTTTTGATTTTGGAAAATGTATATTGTTCATTTAAAAGCAAGAAGAATGAGGCTGCTATTCTTTGAACTATTTAGAAAAGAATGAAAATCTTTACAGAACTGATCAAAACATCTTGCTTAATACTTCTCTCCCTGCATTGCCATTTTCTGTGTAACATATCTTTGTTTCCCACTAGAAATTAAGTTTCTCTAATTCAACGGATTCATCTTATTTATATCTATAAATAGTCACAACTACCATAATCACACTGATAAATTTCCCAGTGGTAGATGCCAATAGCTTATGTAAAATATCTTTACAAACTTCATTATCTGTATATACTAAAAAAATGTGATTGAGGACATTGCTCACTATCTTATTCAGTGTTCCTTACATGACACTCCATAAAATAAATTCTTTTCAAATTGTAGTGCCAAGAAATTTTTTCTGTGCTTCAGAAATTAGAATATTTTGGGTCACATGAATCACATGAATTTAAATAATTTTAGTATTGTTTTGGTTTTCAGGAAGTCAAAAGCCAAATGTGTGGGTCACTTTTATACCTGCATATCACCTGAATATTTCTGCCCTAAATTCCCACTGATCTTGTCCTTATATTCTACTTTATGTGTTCTCATTTTATTTTTTATTTTTCATTAAAATACACTTAATGCTATGTTATCTCAAATATTTTCCTGAAACAAAATAAATTGTTAACAAATTTCCAGGGCATAGCTATATTACTTAATATTATATTAACTTTATTAAGAAATAAATGTTCAAGTTGGAACAGAGTAGAGTTTTACTTCTTGCTCACATTTGTTGGCAAATAGCCCTTAACATGACTATCCAGGGACCTAGGCTCTTTCTTCCAGGATCTGGTGCATTCCACCAGTATATAGAGATGACATAGGAAAAGGTACTTCTATTTCCCCTCATGTTCCATGGTCAAGTAATTATACACTCTGCCAAAAATGCAAGAAAATCTAGATCTTGGGTGAGCAGTAGCCTCTCAGTACTCAGCCTTACTGGGGCAAGGAATGGTACAAATCTTTGTTGATCACCTAACTAATCCTATTCCTTACTTCAAAGATATTCTAAGACATTTGTTAGATGACTTAAAGGAATTCATTTTTTTCTCCCAGTACTAGAAGGTTGAACCCAGGGCCTTGCATATGTTAGCCAAATGTTCTATCATTGAGCTGCGTCCCCTGGCCCTTTTATATTTTTTTGAGACAGGGTCTTGCTAAGTTGCTCAGACTGCCTCAGTCCTTGAACTCGTGATCCTTCTGCCTCAGCTTCTCAAGTCACTGGGATTACAGACATGAACCACATTGCCCAGTTAACGGGATCCTTATACAACTGGAGAATCATTTTTGGCTAAAGGGTCTTTCTGTGTATTCTGGCTCATGGACTTTTTGTTGTTGTTTTTAGTTGTTGTCAAGTCAGTGTCCAATTCATAGCAACCCCATATACAACAGGCAAAACAGTATTGTTAGTGCTTCTCTGCTATTCATAGGGTTTTCAATGGCTGATTGTTATTGTCGGCAAGGGGAAGCAGGTTACCAGGTCCTTCTCCCAAATCTGCAGCACCTAGTGTTCCCAGGTGGTCTTGCATCCAGTTACTAACCAGTCCTGAGTCTGCTTAGCTTCCAAGATCTGAGGGGAATTGGATGCCATAGTGGTATGGCTGCAGGCAAGATCTTGCATTAGTATTATTGAATTAACAGGTATATAATGCTTACAGGAGAAGGACATGGCAATTCACTCCCGAAGCAATCCCTAAAACCAATCAGCCACTGAAGAACCCTGTAAGGGTAGCTATGAGTCAGACTGGACTCGACAGCATATAACAACAACATAGTGCTTACATGACAGTATCCACAAGTTGAATTTCTTACATAAAATATATTAAATTTCAGGGTCTTGCATGATTTCAAAGCGCCAGTTGAAGTTTCTTGGTCATGCTATTGTAAAGCAACAGAAGAGTTTGGTAATGACTATCTCCAGGTGCTAGATTAAGAACCATGAGCAGTAGGCTGAGCAGACGCCTGGGGCAGTTTGGGCTCCATGGACCATGACCATAGTTGTCAGTGTGTGCAGTAGCAATGGCCCTACAAAAGATGTTTTCATTCTTTCTAATCCTGGGAAAAAAACAATGTGTGGAAGACCTCAAGCAGATCAACAGATTTAGGCCACAACCCCATCAAATTATGACATGAGAAGAATGAAGAGTCCTTGAATTTCAATCCCCAGGGCTGCAACAACTTAACAGCAATGTTAATTGTCCAAAATTTCAGACTTCTTTATTTCAGGTCAGATCCCAAGTATACACAGCATAGGCTTGCCTATCAATTCCCTAAAACTTCCCTAAATCCATCTCTCTCCCCATATTAGATGATACTTCCTAAAAATTACATTAAGTGAAAGGAAAAGTCTATCAGAAATACCCCATCTTATTTTGTTTCCTTTAATATTTCCTTGGAATAATATTTTTCCCAAATACACAGCAAGTGGAAGAATGACCATATGTCCTAATTTTCCCCAAATAGTCCTGTTTTATGACTGCTGGACCAGTGTAAAAATAAAGATCACTCCATTTCACTCTCAAAGCATCTGATTTGGAAGAGTAAATATTCTAAATCATGATCCAAGATTAAAACCAAGTTCCTCTGACTCATGGCTACAATATCAAGTTATTTCTAATCATAACCAAACATACCAACATCAAGAGAGTTGAGTACAAAGTGGGCACAACATACTCTCTCTCTTCCTGGCTTACTAGATGTTATTTAGGTGATTTAGTAGAGCAGACTGGAGCCATGATTCTGCCTTTCTAAGAATTGAGATAATGTAAGCAATGCTGGAAAGCTGTCCCTTCTTTTACCTCAGGGTAATCTCCAACATTCATCCTAAGTTTAGAAATCTTGTCAATTCAATTCACAACTAAACTGAAAGAAAGTCCAGAGATTTCTCCCCAAATTTATGAATCCACTGCTGTTTTCCAACCTAGTCTTTTTCTGCTGAACTGTATAACTGCTAATCTCACACCACCTCTATCATTTGTGGAAAAGGTCAACTATGACACAATTTCCTTATTGTTCCCCTTAACCTTGTATAAAGTCAGATCATGCCATATTTTTCTTTCCCAGTTATGCATAGCAGATAAGTTAACATCAATTAATGACCAAGGCATTTGCTGCTATATGCAAAAAAGAATGTAGTTCGCAATCTTAGTAAATGTAAGCACCAGACTGTAATGATCTGGAGGCTGAACCCAGGCAAAGATAGGACATAGAGAGGGAATGTGCTCTACCTTTCAGTACGTTTTCCTGACATTTTTTTATGCTTGTCACTGGTTAAATGTCCCAGTGTACAATTCCTTCCTCCATCTGTGTACCGTTGAGAAGGAAGTGGCTTCCCATGGAGCAGGGAGAGAGACCATCTTAAATAAATGGCAATAAAAAGCCACTTCACATGGTCAGGATAGACTGCTGTCTGAAGGAAATGGCAGCTTTTGAGCTTTGTATGAAAAGTGCCTTTGTTCCAATAGTTTTCCAAGGACAAAAATGTATCTTCACACTTTTGTCATTATATTTATGAACTGTAAATCCTCATTTTATGGAAACACTCCAGGTTTTCAAACTCCTAAATCAGCCTGGTAAATCTCCAACCTCAGGAGCTCAATTCAAGGAGAACGTCTTCAAAAATACTGACATTTTATAGAGTACTCCAGGAAAAACAAACAATGAGTTTTAAATGGACACTTTTTTGTAACCTGAAAGGCTCGTCATGGGAGACAGCTAGCATGTAAAAAGAATAAAGACTGCTGCTGAAAATGCATTTTCTGAGCCCCAGGTCAATATGACTTAAATAATAACAATGAGATGGTCTCGTGGGAAATTTGGTCTGGGGCCCCTAACAAACCACCATTGTTTCCATAGAGGAATATTTTACTTTTATATCAAGGTATTGCGGTTTTTAATATACAACTAAACTCTTAAAAGGGAGAAAAATGACTCTTTAGAAAATCTATTTGCAATTGCAAAGCACTTTAGAAATATTGGAGGCTTGGGTTTCACCTTTACTCTTACCATATTTCCCATTATTTGCTGCATGCACTCTTGTCATAGTGGTTGGTATCTTCATGAACTGCCTGACAACTTTGATGAGTGACGGCATTTCAATATACACAGCTTCACCAATGTTTAGCCAGCTGGTAGTCCATGTCAGCCAATCCAAATACTTCATTGTTGGATGAAATAGTTTCAGAGGCAATCACAGGTCTTAGGAATGTGAATTTTATTAAGGGTTATTCCACAAAGTAGGACAAAGCACAAAGCAGTTTACCCTGAGTTCCTTCGTAAAACTCATTGCAAACAATTTCTACCCTTTTGCTGCAATAACATCAAAAAATGATGATCTACAGGGAATTTTGGCTTGTGGAGGTATGTGTTAGTGCTTAGGGTCCTGAAAGCCAATAGAAGCTGTGTCTTTTCCTGGTAATGGGAAGGCTTTAGTTCACAAAATTCTTAACAGCAGTGGAGACAAGTGGCTATTAATCCCCTTAGAAGAAAGGATACAGAAGCTGAATAGTGAAATATGAAATCTTTCCATTTTTAATGTATAATGGTGTTGTGCTATACAATAATCCTCTAACTCTGAAAGTCTATGTATGTTATTATTGTTAGGTGCCATCAAGTCATAGCAACCCTATGTACAACAGGGAAAACAGTATTGTCATGCTTCTCTGCTATTCATAAGGTTTTCAATGGCTAACTGGTTTTTTGGAATGGGTTTCTAGGTCCTTCTCTCAAGCTCATAGGACCTGTTATTCCTAGGAGGCCTCCCATCCATGTACCAACCAGGAGTGACCCTGCTTAACTTCTGAGTTCTGATGGGATGGGATGATATAGTGGTATAGCTACAGGCTATGTCTATACAGCAAACCTATTTAACTACATTGTTAGTAAAATGTCTTATATTCATTTCTTATGTGCCATTGTCTGTGCTCTTGAATAAAAGATGCCAGTATGAAAACACAACTTGCCACAATTTTCACTTGTTCAGGCTGTCCTACATGCTTTTGGGGAGTGTTTTTATCCGTTAGTAGTGACCTGGAACTGGAAAAAATATCCCACAGCTCTCCTTGGGTCTAACTACTGAGAGGGTTGTAGTGTATACAGTGGTGTCACCAACACACCAAAAGAGTTAAGCACTATTCTCAAAGGGAGAAAAGGGAAAGGGTGTGAAGAATATCACAGGGAATCAGACGTGGCAAATTCAAAATCAGAAAGAGTATAAACTACAAGTGCAATACTAACATCAGCTAGGAGAGGAACAGTCACAGGAGAATTGCTCAAACAATAAAACTGGATCTGAAGAATCAGTATGGTGTTGGCTACATAGAGAAACTCTGGCAAGATTCAGCAGTAGGAAATGTTTTCTCTTTCCTCTAGAGATCTTTGAGGTGCCTAGGCACTTTCAGCAGGTTTAATCTTCCCTCATGCCAATGCAGGGTGGTGGCTTAGATATGGGACATTGTATTAATACCCTCTATTCTAAAATTCTCTGGTTTTTTAAATTAATTTTTATTGGAAGTATACTAGCCTCTTTTCTGTTACTATAATTAAATGCTTGAGGCTAAGTACTTTATAAAGAAAAATTGTTATTGCTAGGTGCCATTGAGTGGGTCCAAATCATAGTGATCCTATCTACAACAGAACAAAATACTTCCCAACACTGTGCCAGACACATGATCTTTCTTATGTTTAAGCCCACTGTTGGAGTCACTGTGTCAGTCCTCTAGTTGAGGGTTCTCATTTTTTTCATTGACTCATCACTCTCCCAAACATGATGTCCTTACCCAGGGGTTAGTCCCTCCTGACAATATGTTCAGAATACATATGATGCAGTCTAGCCATTCTTGCTTCCAAGGAGCACTCTTGTTGTACTTCTTGTAGGACAGATTTGTTGGTTCTTTGGCAGCCCATGGTATATCCAATACTTGTCTCCAGCACCATAATTCAAAATCATCAGTTCTTCTCCTGTCTCCCTTAATCAACATCCAGCTTTCATGTCATGAGTCAGGTGCACCTTCATCTTCAATGTGACATCTTTACTTTTCAACACTTTAAAGAGGTCTTTTGCAATAGCTTTTCCCAATGCAATATGTCTTTTGATTGTTTGACTGCTATTTCATGGGTGTTGATTATAGAACCAAGTAAAGCAAAATCTTGGTCAACCTCAACCTTTTCTCCATTTATGAAGTTGCTTCCTGACTCAGTTGTAAGGATTTTTGTTTTCTTGATGTTGAGGTACAATCCATACTGAAGGCTGTATTGTTTGACCTCTGTCAGCAAATGTTTCAAATCCTCTTCAGTTTCAGCACAAAGAGTTATGTCATTTGCATAACACAGGTTATCAACTTTTCTTCCTCCAATCAGGATACCACATTCTTCTTCATAAAGTCCAGTTTCTCAGATTATTTGCTCAGCATAGAGATTAAAGGGGTATAGTGAAAGGATACAGCCCTGATACAAACTTTTCCTGACTTTAAACTAGGCAGTGTTTCCTTTCAAACAACTGTCTCCTGGTCATGTACAAATTCCTTGTGAGAACGATTAAGTACTCTGGTATTCCCATTCTTTGCAATGCTATACATAATGTGTTGTGATCCACACAGCCAAATGCCTTTGCATAGTCAATTAAACATTTATTTAATTCACAGTATTGAAGTTGAAAAGTCCAAAGAACATAGCACCACCTTGACAAAGACAACTTCCGTGGCTATATCACCTCATGACAGATGGCATTATGGTGGAAGCATGTGTGAGAGGGAAAGATCACACCGAAGTCAGCAAGCCAGAGTATAAGCAGGAGCCAGTAACATACTCCCACTAGGCCCACCTCTTAAAGGTTCCATTGCCTCTTAATATTGTCACACTGGTTATCAAGCTTCCAATGTATAAAACTTGAGGGAACTAACTATATCCAAACCATAACATTAATATATATCATCTCATATACTTATTATTTATTCCTCTTGTCTATTTCTAAAATTGTAAACTTTAGCCAACATCTCCTCATTCACCCCCTGCTCAGCCCCTAGTAACCAACTATGTGCTCAGCTATATATTTGATTTTTGTGGTTTCCACATATAACTGAGAGTATGCATTGTTTGCCTGCAGCTGTAGCACTGTGGCATCTGATCACATCAGATCTCTGAAACTAAGCAGGGTCGGGCCTGGTTAGTACTTGGATTGGAGACCAGCTGGGAACACCGGGCACTGTAGGCTTGGGAGAAGGACTGGGCAACCCACTCTGAGAAATTAATCCACCATTGAAAACCCTATGGATAGCAGAGAAGCACTAACAATAGTGTTTTGCCTGTTGTACCGAGGGTTGCTATGAGTCATACATCAACCCAACAGCACCTAACAACAACATGCAGTATTTGCTTTTCTGTGCCTTGCTTATTTCATTTGTTATAATGCCCTTCAGGTTGATCCATGTTGTCACAATGATATTATTCCCCTCTTTATAAAAGCTGACTAGTATTCTATCATGCACATGCCCCATGTTTCTTTATTCACTTGATTTGTTAGTGGACCTTTAGGTTGATGCCATGAGTTGGCTCTTACGGATAATCCTGCAATGAATGTGAGAGGACAGATACCTCTTCAAACATACTGATGTCATATCCTTTGTATGTAGACCCCAAAGTATAGTACTTTTCTCCACATCCTCACCAATGTTTGCTACCTTTCATCTTTCTGACAATAATTGTGAGATGCACAAAGAGGTATTTTACCATACTTGTAATTTGCATTTTCTAGTTGGCATAGTGGCACATGTCTGTAATTCCAGCTACCCAGGAGGTAGGAGGCAGGATTATCACAAATTTAAGGTCAGCTTGGGCAACATAGGGAGATCCTTTCCAAAAAAATAAAATCGATCAAATAAATAACAACCTAAATAATTTATATTTCCCTAATGATTAGTGATATTGGGCATTTTTTCATGAAAAAGTCAGTCTAGTCAATAAATAGTATTGGGAAAACTGGATATCTACAAGCAGAAAATAAAATTATACTCTTATCTCACACCATAAACAAAAACCAACTCAAAATGGATTAAAGGCTTAAATATAATCACTGAAACTGTAAAACTACAATAAGAAAACATAGAGAAAAAACTACACAGCATTAGTCTGAGCAATAATCTTTTTGATCCCCAAAGCTTAGGCAACAAAAACAAAAATAGAACAATGTGATTACATCAAATTTAAAAGAGTCTACACAGTTAAAGAAACAACAGGATGAAGAAGCAACCTCTAGAATGGGAGAAAATATTATGAGCTATACATCTGATACATACATATCTAACAAACTGAAACAACTCAACAACAAGTAAATAAATAACCTGATTAAAATTAGGCAAAAATACCTGAATGGACATTTCTCAAAGAAGACATATGTTGCCAATAATGCATCTTCTTTAATTTTTATGATGTATGCATGAAATCTTGTCCCCTCATCCAAATTATAATGACTTTAAGGTCACAAACTATATAAAATATGCCCTTAAAATTCCTTCATGAAACTTTTCAAGTATTGAGTATAGATCAGTACTCAATAAATATTTATTAATAAATAAGTATAATGGTATTGAGTGGTGGAGAACAATAGGAAACTCATATATTCAATAAACTGAATTCCAGGAGGGTGGGCACTATAGGAGCTTTTCTGCTCACTGCTTTGTCCCCAATTCCTGTCACAGTTTCTCAGTGCATTTCTTGTTGAGTACACAAGAGCTTTTTGAATGAATTGATGAATGTAAAATTTTACAATTTTTATATTTTCTCATAATTTTTAATATAGTAATATGTTGTTGTTGTTGTTGTTAGGTGCCATCGAGTCAGTATCCAACTCATAGCGATCCTCATAGGGTTTTCAATGGCTGACTGTTTCGGGATTGGCTTGGGAGTGGATTGCCAGGCCCTTCTCCCATTTTTGTGGTGCTGGGAATTGAACTCGAGACCTCAGAGACTGCAGAGCAGTGCTCTACCAACTGAGCTAAATCCTAGCCTATAGTAATATAGGATACATATTTCCCCAAGTAGTAACTATTCTATACCTGATTTAATAATAGTTGCACTTATTGCAGGGAAAGTCTCAGGAATGGGATTAGTACCTATATAAAAGAAGCCTCAAAAATCTCCCTTGTCCCTCCTATCCTGTGAAGACATAGCAAAAATTTGACTAACTATAATCAGAAAAACAGGTCCTTGCCAGACACTGAATCTGCTAGGTTCCTTGATCTTAGACTTCCTAGCTTTCAGTACTGTGAGAAATAAATTTCTGTTTTTGTAAGCCATCTAGTTTTTGGTCTTTGTTGTAACTGTTCAAACAGATTAAGATAAATTCATATAGGTAAACATCAAGGAGTATGATTGCTAGATTATATGGTAAAAATATGTTCAGTTTTACTAAAAACTTTCAATGCTTTGTCACCACCAGCAATTAGTGAAAGTTCCTGTTACTCCACAACATTACCAGTATTAGGTGTTGTCAGTGTTTTAGATTTTGGCCATTGTAATAGGTATGTAGTAGTATCTTGCTTCAATTTGTAATTCCTTAATTATACACCCCTATGATGTTGAATATGTTTTGGTATGTTTGTTGTTGTTGTTAGATGCCACAAGTCTGTGTCCGACTCATAGCGACCCTATGTACAACAGATGAAACAGTATTGTTAGTGCTTCTCTGCTATTCATAGGGTTTTCAATGGCTGATTGTTTTATGGGAGTAGGTTGCCAGGTCCTTCTCTCAAGCCTACAGCACATGGTGTTCCCAGGAGAACTCCCATCCAAGTACTAACCAGGCCCAACCCTGCTTAGCTTCTGAGATCTGATGGGATGGGAATGCCACAGTGGTACAATTACAGACATGATATGTTTAATTGTCATCCAAATACCTTTCCCAAATAAGTTTCTATGAAGATCTATTGCCCAATTTTTAATCAGCTTTTTAGTTTTTTTTTAAACTGCTGAGTTTTAAGACTTCTTTGTATATTTTAAATTACAATGCAAATATTTCTCTCCCATTCTATGGTTTATCTTTTCATTCTTTTGACATTGTCTTTCAAAGAATTTTTAAAATTCCAGTCACATTCATCTTATTAGTTATTTTATTCCTAGATTTTACCTTTCATGTTGTATCTAAAAAGTCATTGCAATACTCAAAGTCTTCTAGGTTTTCTCCTAGATTATCTTCTAGGAGTTTGTAGTTTTGTATTTTACACTCATGTCTATAAAACAATTTGCATTAATTCTTGTGAAGGATATAAGTTCTGTGTCTATATATTGCATGTGAATATCCAGTTGTTCCAGCACCATTTGTTGAAAAGACTAACTTTGCTCCATTGTATTGCCTTTGCTCCTTTGATTAAAAATCCAAAGATCAGTTGACACATTTATACAGTTCTATTTCTGGGCCAGGAGAGGTCCTTCCATCTTCTCATATCTCCTGCTATTTCTTTCTTTAATATTTGAAATTTTGCATTGTAGAAGTCTTTAGGATCTTTGGTTAGACTGATTCCTAAATATTTAATTTTTTGGTGAGCTATTGTGAATAGCATTATTGTCTTTATTTCATTCTCTTCATGTTTATTATTGGTATAAAGGAAGTCTATTGATTTTTGAGTGTTAATTTTGTACCCTGCCAATTGCTAAAGAAGCTAATTAGCGCTAAGAGTTTTCTAGTGGAATTTTTAGGATCCTTTAGGTATAGGATCATGTCATCTATGAATAAGGATAGTTTGACCTCTTTTTTCCCTATCTGTATTCCTTTATTTTTCTTGCCTGATGGCTCTGGCTAGGACTTCAATCACAATATGGAATAAGAGAGGAGAGAAAGGATATATTTGTCTTGTTCCTGATCTTAGAAGGAATGATTTCAATTTTTCCCTGCTTCATGTTATAAATAGACAGTTCTCAAACAAAGAAGTTTATAAGGCTAAGAAACATAAAAAAATGATCAATATCCCTAGCCATTTGTTACAGTTGTTAGGTGCCATGGAGTTGGTGCCTGACTCATAGTGACCCTATGTACAACAGGCAAAACACTGTTGTTCATGTTTCTCTGCTATTCATAGGGTTTTCAATGGCTTACTATTTGGGGGGAGGAGATTGCCAGGTCCTTCTTCCAAGCATACAGAACCTGGTGTTCCCATGAGGTCTCCCATCCAAATACTAACTAGGCCTGACCCTGCTTAGGATCCCTGCTTGGGATCAGATGCCACAGTAGTTTGGCTGCAGACATCCTCTAGCCATTAGGGAAATGCAAATCAAAGCAACTCTGAGATTCCACCTAAGTCCAGTCAGAATGGCCAATATCAACAAACAAATAACAAGTGCCAGCAAGGAATTAGAGAAAAAGGAACACTCTTACACTGTTAGTGGGATTATAAATTGGTTCAATCACTTTGGAAATCAATATGGAGATACCTCAGAAAACTATAAGTAGAATTTACATAAGTAAAATGACCCAGCTATACCTCTCCTGGGAATATACCCAAAGGGAGACAAGTCATACCACAGAGACATCTGCATCTCTATATTTAATGCAGCACTCTTCACAATAGCAAGGATATGGAAACAACCAAGATGCTTATCAACAGAAGAATGGATAAAATTTATGGTATATATGGAATATTACTCAGCAACAAAAAACTATGAAATAATGTCATTTGCAGCAAAATGAATGGAACTAGAGAATATCATCTTAAGTGAACCAACACAGACTCAAAAAGAGAAATACTATATGTTCTCACTCATATGTGAGAGATGAATCTCAATTAAAGGAATAAAAAACCTATACAAAAGTGGATATATAAAAATACACAATTAAACTTAGCAAGGAAGGGAAAATATAAGGAACAGAAAGGAGGGAAGAAACTAGCAATGGGAAGCAAAGACTGTGGAAGGTGGGATGGGGAGAAGAAACAATGTAAAGGACAAAGGGGGAGAGGATAATCTCAATGTAAACAATGCAACTTCATGAGTACATAGAATAAATAGGGGAATATAACCCAAATACACATAGGAGTTTCACTACATATTAGTCAAAAGGTTTCATAAACTTTGTAAGCTGCTGAAAGTGTAACAAAAAATGATGCAATAGTTGCATAATGGAAAAAGCAAATGCTGGATGACTGTACCACACCAATATTTACCAATAAAGGGGAAAAACTTTACCTTGGCTGTAGGTTTGTCATAGATGACCTTAAAATGTTGAGATAAATTCTTTCCATACCTAATTTCTTCAGAACTTTAATCATGAATGAATGTTGAATATTGTCAAAAAACCTTGTCAGCTATCAATTGAGATGATCTTGTGATTTCTTTCTGTGTCTCTTAATATATTGAACTACATTAATTGATTTATGAAAGTTGAACTAGCCTTGCATCTGTTAAATGAAGTTCACTTATCATGGTGTATGATCTCTTTTATATGTTGCTGAATTCTTTTTGCCAGAATTTTATTGAGGATTTGCATCAATGTTTACCAAGGAAATTGATTTATAGTTCTCTTTCTTTGTAGTGTCCTTATCTGATTTTCCTTATCTGATTATCTGTCCTTATCTGATTATCAGGGTGATTCTGGCTTTGTATAATGAATTTAGGAGTATATCTACATCTTCTATGAAACAATTTGAGGGGAATAGCTTTAATTCTTCTTTAAATATTTGCTAGAATTAAGCTTTGAACTTGTCAGGACCTGAGTTTTTATTTGTTGGGAGGATTTTTATCAATGCCTCTATTTTTGTGGTTGTAATGGGTATATTTAATTTTCTTATGCCCTAGGGTTTAGTTTGAGTAAGTCATACCAGTTAAGGAATTTACCCATCTCTACTGTATTTTCATTTTGGGAGATATAATTTCTCACAGTAGTCTTTGATGATCTTGTGAATTTGATTGGTATCCATTGTTATGTCTCCCTTCTCATCTCTGATTTTTTTTTTAAATTTGGACCTTTTCTTTCTTTCTTTTGGTATATCTGCCTAAGGGAGTATCAATTTTGTCAATCTTTTCAAAGAACCAGCTCTTCTTTTCATTAATTTTTCATACTGTCCTTTTAGATTCTATTTCACTAATTTCTTCTTTGATCTCAATAATTCCTTCCTGTGTACTCCTTCTGGGGTTAGCTTGTTGTGGGCTTTCTAGTGCATTGAGGTATATCATTAAGTTATTTAATTGGTCCTTCCCTACCTTATTGATGAACACACTCATAGCTATGAAATTCCCTCTTAGAATTGCCTTTCCTGTATCCCATAAATTTTGGTAGCATGTGTTTTCATCCTTATTTGATTTCATTTCTGATTTCTTCAATGAACCATTAACCATTCAGAAGGGTGTTATTTAGTCTCTATATTTGTAACATTTCTGAAGTTTTTCTTGCTTTTTAGTTATAGTTTTATTCCATTGGGATCTTATAATGTATGGGGGATGATTTCAATATTTTGTACTTGTTGATGCCATTTTGTGGACTAAAATGTGATTTATTTTAGAAAAAGTTCCATGTGGTCCTCAGAAAAAATGTGTATTCCAAATCTGATAGATGGAATATTTGGTAAACATATGTTAGGTCCAGTTGGACTATGGTGCTGTTCAATTCCATTGTTTCTCTATTAATGTTTTGCCTTTATGACTTGTCTCTCGAAGACAGTGGTATATTGAAATATCTCATAATAACTGTGTCTGAACCAATGCCTTCCTTTATCACCAATAAGGTTTATTTTATGAAGTTAGGTGCTTCTATCTTTGGTGAATAAATATTAAGTAACATTATGCCTTCCTGTTTGACTCTTCCTTTTACTTGCACAAAATGAACATTTTTGTCCCTTCTTATTAGTTTGGGATTGAAGGTCAGATTGTCATAAATTAATACAGCTACTCCTATTTGTTTGTTTCCATATTCTTTGTATATTGTTTTCCAGCCTTTAATTTTCAGACTTTTATGGTCTTTGTGGGTGAAATGAGTCTCTTAAAGCCCACCTATTGAGGGGTTTTGTTTTATAATCCAGTTGGTCAATTGGTGCTTTTTGAATAGTGAGTTAAAATCATTCACATTTAGAATAATTATTGAGAGGAGCTTAGTATTCTGCATCATTTTGATGATGTTTGCTTCTTTGATTAACATTTAGCTTGTTGTGTTAATGAATTCTTATGTCTTTTATTCATTCTTTGGTCTTGCCTTTGGGATTGTTTTGTTTCTTCCATATGTAGTATTTGTTTAAGAATCCTCTGCTATTGTGGCTTGGTGGTTGCAAATTGCTTAAACTTGTCAATATCATGGAATGTCTTGAACTCTATATTTTTAAAGATAGTTTCACTGGGTAATCTTGGTTGGCAATTATTCTTTTTTAGGACTTGTATAATGTCTCACCATGCTTTTCTTGCCTTTAGAGTTGTTGAGAAATCAGTTGTTTTTCTGAAAGTCTTGCTTTTATCAGTGAGTTGGCATTTCTTTCTTACATCTTTTAAATATCTTCTTGATGCTGTAGATTTAGCATTTTAATTATAATGTGTGTGGAGAGGATCAGTTCTGGTCTACTCTATTTAGAGTTCTTGATGCTTTCTGTGGTTTTGTGATATTGGTACGTGCTGTCAAGTTGGTTCTGACTCATAGTAACCTTGTGTACAACAGAACAAAACAGTCTCCAACACTGCCATGCATGTGATTTTTTTTATATTTATGCCCATTGTTGCAATCACTGTGTCAGTCCATCTAGTTGAAGGTCTCCCTTTTTTTTTTGACCCACAATTCTTCCAAACATGATGTCCTGGTCCCTCCTTACATGTTCAAAATACATACATTTCAGTTGTGTGGTCTAGGTGTCTATTTCTTCCCTTAGGTTTGAGAAGTTTTCAGCTATTATTTCACTGAAAAATATTTCTTATGCTTTTTGTGTTAGTTTCAGTTCCTTTATGAACCACCTGTATTCATATGTTGAACCTCTTCATTTTGTCAAAGACCTCATGAAAGTATTAATTGTAACGCTCCTTCTTTCTTTTTTGGCATTTGATAGGTAAGTTCTTCAACTTTTTCTTCAGTATCAGAAATCCTGTTTTCAGCTTCTTCCAATCTGGATACCAAAATCTCTACTGATATTGTTAAGTTAATTTACTGTGTTTTGTAATTCCAGAATTTCTGTTTGTTTCTCCTAAGGTACTCTATTTCTTTGTTGGATTTTTCTTCTGAATTACACACTTTTTTTGTCCAATGTTTCAATTACTTTCATCTGTTTGGTTGTGGTGTCTTTGAGATCTTTCTATATACTTATAAACTGACTTCTAAGTTCTTTTTCTGGCATATCTAATATTTGGATTACTTTAAAATCAACTATTGAAGAATTTTGGTCATTTAAAGCATCTTCTTCAACCTGGTTTTTCATGTTTTGTGTGGTTTTAGATTGAGCCTTTCCCACACCTTGGTCTAGATATTACTACCTTATATGCTTGTGATTGCCCTTAGTATAATGCCTTCTTTTGGGATCTTAGACTCTGGTTTAACTCAGAGGGTAGAAAGTTTTCTGCTCCTACAGTAATAGCTTTGTCCACTTGTGTCTTGATAATTTTGATTAATCTTGTTTGAGGACTGGAGTTCTTTAAGGAGATACCCATTACTTATATAAGGAATAGATAATTATTCCTTATATGGTTATATGAACTTTTTAGGAGGCTTAGCAAATGCAAGTGTGGAAGATGTCCTATTTTGTTTTTGATGAGTAAATTTGAGAGATATTAATTGACTAGGGTAACCTAAACAGACTAATGGTTAAGATGGATGTTTAATGAGGTTGATGGAGAAAGGCTTCAAAGTCTACAGAAGGGATAGATAAAATGATGTGAGGGCAAGCTAAAATGAGACCAAAGGAAATAACCAATTCAGCATAGCCATAATATAAGAAACCCATAAACAACAGAGACCTATAGACATATAAAGGGGAGGGGAGGGAGGGGAGGAAAGAAAGGCTAATCTGACAACAGCTCAACTCATACTGATTAATTCAGACTATGTGACATTCAGTTTCTTATGACTCCAGCCTGCTCTTCAGATGTTGTCAAAAAGTTATTCCAGCCTTGGCTTCCCACATCCATTGCAGCCCAGTTCTCAGAGTGAATATGTGCCCTCAAAATCCCTCTACCTGCTTGTGAGGTGATCCAGTTCTGGTCCCTCTGAACCAGGAACTGTCAGGATCTCCACAGGGTTCCCAGGTGCTGTACCCTCAGTGGCCACTCCCTTTGGTGTTACATGTTGCCAGAGCTCATACACTAGTGCTATCTGGGGTAATTATGGCCTAAATAGTACGATTTGTGTTGTCTGCTGCCCTTGCTGTGGGCATTTAGGTTTTACTACCCAGTACAGGTGGGCTGAGATTTAGCTCAGTTGGTAGAGTGCTACTCTGCAGTCTCTGAGGTCCCTAGTTCTATTCCCAGCACCACAAAAATGGGAGAAGGATGTAGTAATCCACTCCTGAGGCAATCCCAAAATAATCAGCCATTGAAAACCCTACAAGGATTACCATGAGTCAGACACAACTGGATGGCACCTATCAACAACAACAGCTTTACAGGCATGGACATTTCCCCAGGATCCTTCTGGGCCCACTGCACAGTGCCCTAGCAGAAGATGAGCCTCCTGGGAGTCCCAAGTTGTTGGAATATGTTCAGTAGCCCCCAATTTCTCAGGGCTGCTAGCATTGCCTCAGGGATTGTTTAATTAAATGGGTAATGTTCCCAATCCAGAGTGCACCTTATGGCCACTGGGAGATTCATGGTGCTGCAGTGTACATGGTCTTAGCCCTCTTCTCAGGGTAACCTATACCTAGGCTCAGGGTTTGTTTAATTGAATGGGCCATGTTCTGGTACCTTATGACCAGAGCTCCTTAATTGCCCTGGGCTGTTGGAGGGGGCAGGGAAAATAAATGGCATCCCTTTGTCTCACTAAGCCTGCTTACTCAGCATGGCTTCCCAACACCTAACCCGCCCAGGGCTTTGGCTGCTTATTCACAGTTCTCTATCAGAGGTCAGCCTCAGATTCTCACTGCCTGTTCTGCCTTTCCGGGGGCTCCCAAATACCTGCACGAGTATCTATATTTTCCCATTGGGGCAGACTCCATTGCACCTTCTGTCTTGTTCTCTGCATTATCTCTTGATAGAGCTCATATGTGAGCCACTGACCATCTCAGCTGAAGCAGTCTAGTCCATGAATTAGCTCCCAATCCTTTATGGTGGAGTTTTTATTTTGTGCATGTCAGGTTCCATGCTCCAACTCTTCTGAGTGGACAGAAGTTCATTCTACACTCATTGTTGCTTGCCTGGGGTGAGCACTTCTGAAATGGTACCCCAGCTTGTTCCACTTCTTCTCAGTAGGTAGATTTTCTGCTTTTATCTGATGTTATAGCACAATCCATTTCCCATTGGTTAAAGCTGTTCTCCAGTATTTCTCTGTTCTGGGCGGAGACCTCTATGAATGATTCCTAGGTCCTTTTTCTTGCCCCCATCAAAGGATGGCTGCTTTCAATCTGCCGTCTTAACCAGATTCCCTTCACAAAAATTTCCATAGATTTGTTCATTATCTTTCTTCTTTCTTGGAGACGTGTACAAGACTCTGGAATTATAGCATTTGCCAACTTTCAGGATGACCTTTCTAGGAATCTCCCAGCACTAGCAGATCACAGGGAGAAGCTGCAGCAAGGCCACTTCCAACTGCCTAGGAGGCAGAGAAAAGGGACACATATAGAAGTTCTATTTTCAATTTTTTGATGAACCTCCACACTTATTTCCATAATTGTCAGACTAATTCACACTCTCATTAAGAGTATATAAGTGTTTCTCTTCCTTTGTATCTTCACCAGTGTTTGTGGTTGTTGATTTTCTTCATAATATTCTGACTAGGGTGAGATGGAATCTCAGTGTAGTTTTGATTTGCATTTCTCTGGTGGCTAAAGATGTTAAATATTTTTTCTTATAATTATTGTCCATTTCTACTTTTTTATTTGAAAAATGTCTATTCAGTTCATTTGCCCATTTATTTATTGGGCTATTCTTCTGGTGTTTAATTTTTTGAGTTCTTTATATATTCTGGATATTAATCCCCTGAAAGATGAATAGCTACCCCAAATTTTTTCCCATTCTCTAGGCTGTCTCTTCATTCTGGTCATTGTTTCCTCAGAAGTTTTCAATTTCATGCAATCCCACTTGTCAATTCTTGCTATTATTTCCTGAGCTATCACAGTTCTATTCAAAAAGTCATTGCCCATATCTTAAAGTGTTTTCCCTATTTTTTTTCTAGTAGTTTCAAAATTTCAGGTCTTGTATTAAATTCCTTGATCCATTTTGAGTTTATTTTTGTATAGCGTAAGGGGGTCTAGTTTCAGTCTTCTACATGTGGATATGGAGTTTTACCAGTACCATTTGTTAAGAGGGTATCTTTTCTCCAATGTATATTTTTGGCACCTTTGTCAAGTATCAGATGGCTATAGCTGCATGGGCTTATTTCTAAGTCTTCTATTCTATTCCATTGGTCTACATATCTGCTTTTGTGCCAGTCTCATGCTGTTTTTGTTTCTGTGGCTCTGCAATATAGTTTGAAGTCAAGTATTTTGATACCTCCAGGATTGCTCCTTTTGCTCATGATTGCTCTGGCTATGTAGAGTTTTCTTATTTCTGTATGAATTTTAGGATTACTTTCTCTATTTCTTTGAAAAATGTCACTGGAACTTTAATGGGGATTGCATTGAATCTGAAAATTGTTTTCATTAATGTGGTGGTTAATCTTGATTGCTAACTTGATAGGATTAAGAAATGCCTAGGAGCCAGATATTGTGGTGCATACCTGCAATCCCACCTAATTGGGAAGGAGAAGCAGGAGGATCACAAGACTGAGGCCAGAGGAAGCCTGCACAACTTAATAAGGCCTGTCTCAAAATAAAAAATAAAAAAGGGGAGCTGGTGGTACACCTCATTGGTAGAGCACTTGCCTAAGTATGCATGAGGCCCTAGGTTCAAACACCCAGTACTGCAATAAATAAATAAATAAATAAATAAATAAATAAATGCAATTATAAGAAATGTCTAAGACATTAGTAAAGCACACTTCTGAGTGTTTCTGTGAGGATATTTCCAGAGATAATTAGATTATGAAGGCTCTGTCCTAATTAACTTTTTAAACTCATGGATAGATTCAAAATTTGAATAGACTATTGGGAAGTGGAGGGAGTTGGGAAAGATAGGGCCTGGTTCAAGGAAATAGGTGACTAGGGGCAATTCTTTGGGGGCTATATCTTGCCCTGGACCCTTCCTGGTAGTGCTCCACTCTGCTTCCTATTCACTAGGATGTAAGCTGCTCTACCATGTCTTCCCTACCATGCCTCTTGAAACCATGAGTCAAAGCAAATCTTTCCTTAAGATTTTTTGCTCAGATATTTGGTGGCAGTGATGAGAAAGTCACCAATACAGGTAAAATAGTCATGTTTACAATATTAATTGGGCCAATCCATGAACATGGAAGATCTTCTATCTTCTAGTGTCTTCTTCAATTTCTTTCTCTAGTGTTTTATTGTTTTCATTATTGTTGTTCTGTTGTTAGGTGCCGTACTAACACCATTGTCAGTGCTTCCCTGCTATTAATAGGGTTTTCAAAGGTGGATTGATTTGGGAGTGGGTTGCCGGGTCCTTCTCCCAAGCCTAAAGTATCTGGTGTTCCCAGGTGGTCTCCCATCCAAATACTAACCAGGCCCAACCCTGCTTAGCCTCCAAGATCTGACAGGATCAGATGCCACAGTGCTATAGCTGCAAGGATTTTCATTGTAGAGGTCTTTAACTTTTTTGGTTACTGACTCATTTTCTCCTATACATAAATATACTCATTTTACCTCTCTGCCAGGCTATTTTTCATTTGTGCCTAAGCAATATGTTTGTTCCTTCTACTTCTTTACTGAAATCTATTTTTATTATATTTTTAATTTTTTAAAGGTAACATAAGCTTATAAACATGGGCAGTAGATTTTAGGGAAAAATATGTAAGAATAATGTAAAATATGGAAATTCTTTTATGTAAGAATTCTTGCACAATTTTAATATACTAGGAGGGTATGGCCCTGAAGCTGTATCACTGTGGTGTCTGATCTCATCAGATCTCAGAAGCTAAGCAGGGTCGGGCCTGGTTAGTACTTGGATGGGAGACCTCCTGGGAACCCCAGGTGCTGTAGGCTTGGGAGAAGGACCTGGCAACCCACTCCCAAAAAACAATCAGCCATTGAAAACTCTATGAATAGCAGAGAAGCACTAACAATACTGTCTTGCCTATTGTACGCAGGGTTGCTATGAGTCGACACGGACTCTATGGCACCTAACAACAACAAGAGGAGGAGGGTATGAATAGAAGAATTAACATCAATTAAGACTGAATGGGGTGGCAGAAATACTAGTTGCTAACTTAATATCTATTCTTGACTTTTTTCTTTTTTTATTACATGCGATTTATTTTCCTGCCTTCCTTACAGATACAGGCATCAAATGAGATATAAGTAAAAGATATTGAGTGGTATTTCTGGTAAAGTATTTTACCACCTTGCTCCTTTTCCTACCAATCTCCTGAGAAGTGAAAATGATCACATGACCATTTTTGACTTGTGAAGTAAAGAGAATCTCTTTGTTTTGTTTTCTTTTGTTTTTCAGTAATTAGAGGTTGAATCCAGGGCCTTTTATTTTATTTATTTATTCATTTATTTATTTTTTTTATTTTGAGACAGAGTCTCAGTCAGTTGCAAAGGCTGCCTTTGGCCTCAAACTTACAATTCTCCTGCCTCTGCTTCTCCCCTAGTCACTGGGATTACAGGCATGTGCCATCTCATCTTGCAGTAAAGACAATCTTAGAATTCATGGCCAGCAGATACCTATCTGGACATCTTATAGCTTGAGAAAAGTAGATGATTTTGTAATGAAGCCACTCTCCTTTGAGTAACCTTTTATCATTAGCTAAACCTAATCCCTGCTGAAACTATGGAAAGGATTATGAAAGTCAGCAAACACCATTGGTTTTGCTTACAAACTTGGTTTGTACATTTTACCCTTATTCAAAAGCAACAATAATGACAATATTATCCCATACTTATCCTCAGTGGAGGAGAGTATTTCTAACTTATATATAAAGGTATAATGAAAGTGCTATGTGATGACATCTACACATTCAAAAGTAGGAATTTGCATAAAATTAGGATTAAAAAACAGTGAAAAATCATAAGAGATCTTTGGAATGATGGACTTTTGATGATTTAACCAAATGAAAGAGAAGAATCTGGTTATAAATTATACATATAATTTCTGTTCTAAGAAACTAAAATTGGTCATGAGAGTCAGGCATGGTGGCATGTACCTATAGTACCAGATATTTGGGAGGCTGAGGTAATGTTGGGTCCCTGTTCAGGAGCCAACTATGTTGGGCCCCATGTTCGGGCACCAACTCTGTGTGGGGTACGCACCTTCTGGTCCAGCCTGGAGGTTCAGACGGGCGGCGCCGCCATGCACACAGATACTAAACACAGTTCACTCGGGACCCTTGGGTGAGGGGTGCAGACTCCTGCGGCCCTCAGGACCCTGGAGGAGACAGGAGAAAGGAAAAGCCTCAGGCGCTTTTGCCTTCCAGGGGCAAACACCTGTGTTGGTCATCTAGGTGGTCACCAGGAGACATCTGTTGCTTCGTGGGTGATCAGACAGAGAGCAGGTTCTTTTCCTTGTTGATGATTGTGACGGGAGAGCATTCTTTCCTCACCAAAGGCCCCGGGGGAGAGCAGCGGGAGAGGCATTTCCTCATTGGTGGTCTGGGCAGGAATGGGGCGAGAAGGCAAGAAGGTGAGAAAAGGGTTGCCAAAAAGATCCAGCTGCTGCAGCACAGCTCTTTATGTAGCTCGCCCATGGAATGGCCTGAGCCAATCAGCTTTCAGTCCAATTGTCCAATCAGGAAGGGTTTTGTACAAACTGTGTAACCAAGTTACTTTCATTTTCCCTAGATTTCTAACTTACAAATCAGATATTCAAATGCCATTTTCCCAGTTTGGGAGTTTTTGCCAATTTCCTCCCAATTTTTCCCTACACATCCCTCTTTTTCTTTTAATTTTTTAATTTGATGGCCATGTTCTCTGAATAATTGTACCGTTATAGAATGTTTTAGGTCCTGATCATTTACATCACATTTTACATTTTGAACTCTCCTGGTGACTATACATAAATTATAATAATAAAGCATACAGCAATAATCATAACATAACAGAGCAGTTTTAAAAGTCTTAACAATTCCCTGGAGCAAGGCCAAGGCAAGTGAGTCTTGCCATGGCTGAAGTTGTCTAACTGGTACCCAAATTCCCTTTCTTACACATAATAGATGTTTTCTTTTTTAAGTCCATATTCAAAGAGGTACTTATACAGGTATACAATTTACATTGTTACAAAAGATTGACCCATCTGTCTTGTTCCATTTTGTCTCCCCTCTTAACATTACATATAGGAGTTTTACACAAGCTCTTAATTTCATTCTAGCCTTTTTTCCAGGGTCTGAAGTGCTTACTGCCCAAGGAGGCCTAATTGTGGCCACCAACTTCCACAGGCATACTTGTGGAGGTGCCTTTTCTGTTACCTGGAGTGAAGGTGGGATTAGTTTGTGGTCTGTACCATACTTTTAACAATGCATGTGCCAATTCTATGAGCCCTTTCGCTAAACCTGTGTGTTCCTACCCCATTATTTTTTTCTTGGGGACTTCCATGAACACCCTCACATTTTCCTTATGTAATTATTCTATTGATATGGGCTCTGATCCATGCCTTTTGGCATCCATGGCACCTCTTTGTCTTTCCTTGACCCAAATGATGGAACATACAACCTCTCCTTCCTTGACATTGGCCAGATCTTATTGACCACTGTCAAGAAGTGCCTTTCCTTTCCCCTATATAGGCACATCTTCACTTCCCACATTATAGTTTCTGATGACTTTTACCTCCTCCTCTGGCTTTAGTGGGCCTCTTGGGTTGTAAGGTCCCACTACCCATGGCACTTCACTGGTATAAACAGTTATTGGTGCATCGTCCCAAGTGACCGCCCTGTTGAGCAGGGGGTTGGGTACATAGGCCCAGCACACATCGCTGTTATTTATGGCATCATTTACCTCTATTACATTTACCTCTTTTACCATAATTGGCTCCGCAGCTGTTGCCGTTGGCATGGCAGATGCTGCCAATGGAGCACCACTATTAACAGTGTTAGGGTACCCTTTACAATTTTGGCATTGCTCCCTGTTTTCTTTTTGTGGTCTCACCCGGTTTGGTGGTTTTTTCTGCTGTCATTATTGGTTGTGGGTTCGTTGTTTGAGCTGTCCTCAGTTTTGCCACTCCCTCCGTCAGCCCTTACATTCTTCGCATCCCCTCTTCCGCGATGGTTCCCTGGGCGTTCAGAAGTTCATGGCTCACTGTCCAAGTCCTTGTCCCTTTTTTTGGTGTTACTATCCTCGGCGTCCATTTCTCTCCAGGCATTTCACGCCAGGATCCAAATTGGCTTGTCTTCTGCCTGTGGGAAAGCACATGCTGAACCTTGGCCTTGGGTTAGTAACATGTCGGGCCCCCTCCACTTTCCAGTGAGAAGGTCCTTCCACCAAACCAAAATTTCCGGTGGCCTTGACATCTGTCCCCAGTGCTTTTTCACTCTGGGTCTATTTTCATGTTTTTGAATATTAAGTATGTTGATAGTTGTCAAGGCTTTACCAAGTATTACATTTACATTAGGTGGGTACTCCTCTTTCCTTCCCCCTTTTTCTTTTTCTAATTGTTGTTTCAAAGTTTTATGGGCTCTTTATATAATGGCCTGTCCCTGGGGATTGTAGGGAATACCTGTGCTATTGGTTACTGTCACAATTGTCGGTGCCATAAAGGCTTTTACAGGCCTCTTGCCTTTTTTAACTCTTATTTTTTCCTCATTATCCATTAAGATTTCATAGCCTTTATAGAAAGAAGTCAGAACAGTATCCTCAACATATGTTGACTTAGTAGGAACCTCAATATTTAAAAGCATTTTAGCTACTATTGAAGATACAAACTTATATAGTGTTATTGTACTAATTTCAATGGGAACGTCAGCAAAGGTCTTTTGGCTCCAAGGTTCCTTTTCCCAAAATTTACAATTTGACAGATTTAGACTGAAAAACATTTTCTTACATTTCTTAACATATGTCATCTGATTGTAATTTTCATCAGTCCATTCTATTACAGAAGCAATACCTTTTACATATGGCTTTATATTGCTCATCCATCGAATATCTATCGCAACTAGAGAGGTCTTTTCTTTTAGGTATGGTTGTAAACAATCCATACAAAACTTGTGCTGACAAGACATTACCTCTAACAATTTTTCTTTAGAATGTTGTAAAAGGCACCAAGAACATTTTACAGTTGATTTGTTAAGAAGAGTTAACTCATTGTTAGAACATACATCTTTGACATTTATAATTTTGTCCATTTCATTATTGAGCTCCTTTGCCTTACATTTGAGCTTTTTTGTTTCATATTTATTATCTTTAATAATGTCATCCTTTAGACAATTAGCCAATTGATCCTTTTGATCTGTTTGTACAAAACAGATCTTAACTAATTGATATTCTTCCTTTAACACATGTAGTTTGTCAGATCCTGACATTTTTTGATTCTTTGTTACCCAAAGATCCTAAATTTTTAAAATCATTACTGGAGCCTTTATTACTTGCTGAGGCATCAGTTTTGAGTTTCAGTTCAGCCTCCACAGGTACAGTCCAGTGCACCTAGAGCCTGTCCCTGCCTCTCTGTGGCTTTTCCTTTTCCTTGCTCTTGTCCTTATTTGTATTCTCTGGAGGTCTCTGTTTTATCTCCCTCTGCGGCCTTTCTCTTTTCTGGTCCTTGCCCTTACTCTGGTCCTCCAGAGGTCTCTGTTTTGTTTCTCTGGGTCTGGTCTCTATCTTTTCCTGTGGCCTTTCCTCATCCTTCCTTTGTGGCTGGGCTACAAGGCAGCCCACCCTGTTTAAAGGCTTGTGGAGGAGTGTGCCATCCCTATGATAGCTGGACCAGCACGTTTTCTCAGTGTGGCCCATTTTGCCACATCACTGGCATGGACCACGAGGCCTATTGTTATTCTCAAATCGATCCTCCCTCCTCTCTTTTCTGGGCCCTTCCTGCCTTTTTGGGCATTCCCTCCACCAATGTCCCTTCTCCCAGCAGTTATTACATCTGTCGGGTCTCCTGTCTTTGAATCTCTCTGCAATTGCGGTAAAGGCCTTAGCGATGCTGTCTGCCACTTGGTCAGTGAAGGCTCTGGCCATGACTGTGGCGATTTGGGTTGCGGAACCCACATCCTGCGCGGCCACAATCCAATCTTCCAGGGTCCCATTCTTTAGGCCCTGGCAGGCTTGCCTGCAGTCACTCGACACACCATCCCACACCAAGTACTTAAGCAATTCTGCTTTTGCACCTTCATGAATAACCTTATGCTCCAGACTCTTATTGACCCTGTCAACAAAGTCCACGAATGGTTCGTTTTGCCTCTGTCTGAGCGACATTAAGCTTGGTGTCACCCCTTCTCTTGGTAGCCTATCCCACGCTCTCTGGGCACATATTCTTACTTGGTCAAATGAATGTGCTGGCCCTATTGCTTGCCTTGTAACCACTGAGTATATAGGTCCTTCTCCTAACAAGCAGTCCGTTCCAATATCTACCCCTGTCTGGGTGTTTCTCTCTGCTTGCTGCTTACATTCGTCCTGGTATAGAGCTTCCCACTGGATGAAAGTGGGTCCTGGAAGGACTGCCCTTGTTAGGTCCCTCCAATCCTGCGGGGTGTTTACCCTAACAGCTAGACTGTTAAGGAGTGTTTTCGTCCATGGGGAGTGTGGTCTGTCCTCCCTAACGGCTGCCCTTAAGTCCTTTAAGTCCTTGGACTCATATGGGTACCACATTTGTGGGCACTCTGGTGTTGGTACTACGTTGACTGGGTATGCCTGTGGCCCATAACTGCCTATGCCTATAGGCTGTCCTGTCCAAGGCCCTGTGCTTGCCAGGGCAAGTAGACCTTGGCTCGGGTAGAGCACGCCCCTTGAGCTTACTTCCTGGGGGTGTGCCTCTGCCGGAAGTTCCTCCCTCATCATTTCCAGCGTCGGGGGAAGTTCCCCTCCTTTGGGTCTGGCTTCCATCCTAGGCACCTCCCCTTGAGGTCTGACTTCATCTGGAAGTTCCTCCTTTCGGGGTCCAGCTCTAGGCAGAAGCCCCTCCCTTCTCAGGGGTCCCGCCTCCCTCATTTGAATAATAACTTCCTTCAGCTCCTGAAGTACCTCCCCTGTATCCAGCGCCATGTTGGCCTGCACCACGTGTCTCTCATTGGCGCTTTCCTGCCATTTTTCATGGCTCCGTCTCAGTGCCGCAAGCCCTTTAAATAATGCCGGTGACACATTATTATTTCCTCTGCATACAGCTGCTCTAGCAGCTTCATTAACTTCTTCCCATACCTCCATTTTCTCTAAACCCTCTGCAGCTAGCCATGGTGCTATTGCTAGTGCCTCTTTCCAAAACTTTCGTGCTTTCTTTTTGTTCACCTTCTGCACACCCTGTTTTAATTGGGCTTTTAGGCTTTTCCATTGTTCCTTTGATATTTTACCTTTGCTGCTTCCCATGGCTACTGCTTTTCTTTAACTCATGGGAGGCACATTATGGTTCTTTATTCTCCTATTTAAGTCTAAACAAGGAAATCTGCTTTTTTTTCTTCACAGGTTCTTTCTGTGTAGTGAGACTGGCCTTGAACTTCTTAATCTACTTACTGAGTGCTAGGATTATAGGTGTGTACCATCACGCCCTGCTAACTCTGCCTTTTAATGACCTTCATTGTTTGTATAGAACTAGAAAAGTTAAATCATCAGCAACTAATTCTCTGGGAGAGATAGTATATTTCCACCAAAATATAGCAGCTACCACAAGTTTCCTTTTTATTAATTTGGAAATTAAGAAGTGATAAAGGGGAAGATTATGGGTATAAATAATTATTCCCACTGATAATAGCTACCCTATGAGGGTCAGATACCGACTCAATGGCACCTAACAACAACACAACATATTGCACACATATTATACCCCAGGCATTGTACTAAGGAATGTACTTTTAAACTATATATACCCTATTTCAACATTCTGAACAGGTTGATGCTAGTCTTATCATCTATCAGGGAAGGCAACTGAGTCTCAGAAAGGCTTTGCATTTTCCCTAAGTCACATGATTATCAGAAGTGTCAGAGAGAAGACATGAGTCCAGACTGTTGACATCAAATCCATGAGCCCATCACTACATGGTACTGCTTATATTTTGAGGGATTGCATTAAAATGGAAAGTAGGTCTAATTTTCCATGAATAGATATGATACCTTCATAAATAAATGAAAAGATTTATGGCTGAGTATATATACTTCTTCACACTTTAGACTAAAAGATGACTGAAAAATTGGTTTTTATTTCGAGGCCTTGTTAAATGAGCCAGGCACATTCTGGTCTCACAAAGAAACACAGCATGTTCCATCATGGATGAGTGACAATGTCTACTTGGCAGACAGATAATATAGAATGTGAGATGTAGACGTTTTTATGTCTCAGAAAGTTTAGTCTTAAATACACTAGCTTTTTCCTCCCTCCTCTCTATTTTCTTTTCTTCTTTCTCTATTTCGGATCACTGAAACTTTAGCCAACAGAAACCATTCTACACTACAGCAAGACCATGAAACTAAGGTTTCATCATCTTTTTTTACTAGTATTTTAACTGTACATGTTTATGGGGTACCATGTGACAGTTCAGTACATATATAAAATGTGCAGTAATCAGATGGGGATAGTTAATAATTCCGTCTCCTTAAACATTTAAATTTTTTTTGATTAATGTAATTATACATATTTATGAGGTATAGTTTGATATTTTTTAAGTTGCATAGAGTAGACTGACTGAGTTTCATTATGGGATTCACATAGAATTGCATCCTGTAGTTTGCACTTTGCTATCCATAGGGTTTTCAATGGCTAGTTGTTTCAGGAGTGGCTTGCAAGGTCCTACTCCCTAGTCTGTCTTAGTCTGGGAGCTCAGCTGAAAACCTGTCCACCATGGGTAACCTTGCTCATGTCTGAGGTTACAGTGGCAGAGCTCTTAGCCTCATCGCAACACTCAAGCCCCCACAGCAAACTGACAGACATGTGGGGGCTCTGAAAAGAACCAACAAATCTGTCCTAGAAGAAGTACAACCAGAGTGCTCCTTGGAAGCAAAAATGGCCAAACTGCGTCTTATATATTTTGGACATGTAGTCAGGAGAGAACAATCCCTGGAGAAGGACATCATGTTTGGAAGAGTGGCAGGTCAACGCAAAAGAGGAAAACCCTCCACCAGATGGATTGACAGTGTCTGCAACAATGGGCTTAAACATAAATAAGACCGTTTGCCTGGCACAGAATCGGCAAGTGTTTTGATCTGCTGTACATAGGGTCGCTATGAGTCAGACTCGACTCGATGGCACTTAACAACAACAACAACAAAGTTTGCACTTATTCTTTTCCTCTTTAGCCCACAGATTTTTATCTTCAATCCCATGATAGTTCTGACATCTGAATTTTCTGAATCAAAAACTGAATTTTATCTCTTCGATCAATATAAATTATTTTTATCATAAACTTTGGCACATTATTTTGTCCGCTCTTTAGCCATAGGTGTATAAGATCACAATAAGATAATTTTGAAAGAGCTCTGTACAGATTTGGAATAGGAGCTTTAGTTCTTGCCCTGTATTAAGTAGGTAGATTTTTTCATTTTTATTGCATATATTTATTGCACACAGTATTGAGCTTCATTATGAAATCTTCATACATCTACACCATCTACATTGATGATGTTTACCCTCTGTTTACCCTTGTTGTCCCCCATCTACTGCTCTTCCCTGCTTTCCCCAAATAGTCCCCTTTCTACTTTCATGTCTTATTTTTTAAATCTAGATTCTATATATGAGAGAAAACATGCAATATCTGTCTTTCTGAGTCTGATTTGTTTCATTTAACAAAATAATCTCCAGTTCCATCCATTTTCTTATAAATGATGTAATTTTGTTCTTCTTTATGGCCAAATAAAATTCCATTGTGTATATACCACATTTCCTTTATCCATTCATCTGTTGATGGGCTTCTACTTTGATTCCATATCTCTGCTATTGTGAATAGCACCACTATAAACATGGATGAGCAGCTATCTCTATGGTATGTTGACTTATATTCCTTTGGATATATATCCAGGGGTAGTATGGCTGGATCATAAGGTAGTTCTTTTTTTAGTTTTTTGAGAAACCTCTATAGTGATCTCTGTGGGGCAAGCACCTCCCGGTCGGGCCTGGAGGTTCGGACAGGCTGTGCCACCGCGCACACAGAACTAAACACAATTCATTCAGGACCTTCAGGTGAGGGGCGCAGACTCCTGCGGCCCTCGGGACCCCAGAGGAGATGGGAGAAAGGAAAAGCCACAGGTGCTTTTGCCTTCCAGGAGCAAACACCTGTGTTGGTCATCTCGGTGGTCAGGAGGAGACAGCTGTTGCTTCGTCGTTGGTCAGACGGAGAGCAGGTTCCTTCCCTTGTTGAGGATTGCAACAGGAGAGCATTCTCTCCTCACCAAAGGTCCGGGGCAGAGCAGCGGGAGAGGTGCTTCTTCTTTGGTGGTCCGGGCAGGAACAGGAGAGAAGGTGCAGAAGGGGATGCCAAAAAGGCTGTACCAAAAAAAATCGAGCTGCTACAGTGCAACTCTTTATGTAGCTCGCCCATGGAATCGCGTGAACCAATCACCTTTCAGTCCAGTTGTCCAATCAGGAAGGGTTTTGCACAAGCGTGCAACCAAGTTACTTTCATTTTCCCTAGATTTCTAACTTACAAACCAGATATTCAAACGCCATTTTCCCAGTTTGGGAGTTTTTGACAATTTCCTCCCAATTTTTCCCTACAGATCTCCATAGTGGCTATAATCATTTACATCCCACAAGGAGCATACTAGGGTTCCTGTCTCCCTACATCCTTGCCAGCGCTAAGTAGTTTTTAAACTTAGGGAGTCATTTAGTTTCTCTGACCTTCAATTTTTCAGTTTATAAAATGAAGACATTGGATTATATGACTTCTACCTTCTCCAGCAATAAGATTTCATTCTCTGTCTAAAATGTAACTTAAATTTTCAAGTATCAGTATGTGGTAGAAAAAGTTCATCACAGTTTTCTCTTAACTTGCAGTCTGTCCTGTCGCCCTTCCTAAATATGTCTCTCAGCGTAAGCCCTATGTGTACACACCACAGTGCCCTTCACAACCATCACCCAGCCATCTTGTGCACAAGATCAGCTCTTGTCAAGACTAGCCTGTGGAGATCTGGGCAGCAATGTAGCCAGAGGTGAGGGAAAGCATTTTGAAGATTTCAGTAAGTGTGAAAGGGAGGAAGTTTGATGTGCAGAACTACAGCAGGGTATTTATAATCAACAGCACATTTTCTTAAATAGTTGAAGCCAATGGCAGTTGAAGCCACCACAGGTACTAAAATTTTCCAAGACAAGAAAAGAGGGTTAAGGATGAGAAGTAGGTGTCTTTTTGTTTTAGGAGTCAGTTTAAATAAACTTTGGGACTCCAAGAAGAGCTTGGAATTTCTTGGAATTTCCATTGGGAAATAGTACTTCACCCACATGATAAAATAGACTTTAAATAAAGGGACAATATAGTAGGCAGGGCTAAGGGAGTCCAGAGAGGTGTTGGAATCCCTCTCGAATTAGCAATATATGAAGCCATTGTCACTCCTAGGCTTGCAGGGGCAGGATAGCATGAAGCCCAATGAGAGAAAGAGTGATAGAGGGAGATCCATTTGGTAGAACTACTAGTGGTAGAGGTGCAATGCCATAAAATACATCCCCAAAACAGGGAGCATGCAGGGAATGCGCCCATCCTCTCTCTCTCCCTCTTTCTCATCCCATCCTCTGATCTCCTATTGGTAACTGTCATTGGCCAAGCCATTCATCAGGGATCCCAGGTGATAGTGTGCTTAGGAGTTAAGTATCTTGGAGTCCAAAGCAGGGAGGAGAATAGAACAGAATGAAACTGATTTAGAAGTAGGACTATAGAAAATAACCAACAGCAGTGCTAACATTTTCTAAGACAACTTGTCGTAAAATTGAACAATTATTCATTCCTAAGGGAGAGGTGAGGATAAAGAAATGACAATATGAATTAGCAGATAGTTCATTTCCCCAGTGATTTTTGTGGGCATACAATTTCCTTTTGATTCATTTTCATTTTGATATTTCATTTTTATTGGCACTTAGCTGTTAATGAAGAATTGCTTCATTTCCCCCTAATTCTTGCTTTGATTTGATTGATACTTCTCCATATTAGGGTCTGATTAATCATTACCTCACGTGTGCAGTCATTAGCCAAATTAGACATCTCTCATCACATTAGAAACTCTGTTTAATCTCAAAAAGTGGAACAACACAAATTGTCTTCTGTCCTCACATTTGGAGAAGTCCTAAAAGTTTTCAGTTCTGAGTTAAAAGTTTAAGTAAAATCAATTTAGGCTGATACAACTGTAGACATTAATTCAGGGTTTCTATTTGATGTCTTTGAAGCATCTGTTGTGCCTTGGGTTGAAATGAAATTAAAACATAGACACCCTTTTGTCATTTGGGAGATATTATTTCCTAGTGAACCACTACATAGACCATATTGCTCTTCTTAAGCATGATATTTTACTCTTCTTCTTAAGCTCTTCTTAAGCATGATATTTTACTCTAAAACATGACATTGAAGTGCAAATAGACTAAGAATAAATCTGAGTCCAGTGTGTTCCAAGTTTGAGCAGTTTATAAACCCAGTGGAGCTTTCTGTTAAAGTGTAGCTTGGCAAACTCACCCATGGCCTGAGCTGCAAGTGGAGCTGTTTTCTTTCTCTTTGTGGCCTTTAAGGTTTTGGGATCGAACCAGAGCTGTCAGCTTGATTTAGTGAAACAGAATCCAGTTCCCTCTTCTATGTCTTCAGTTTCTTGTGGCAAAATTAGCTATAATTTAAACTTTACATATACATATCCAGAATTGTTAAATGAAAAGAAAATTTCAGAGTATAAAAAGACTTTAAAATCACCCTTAAATCAAAAAGTAGACCTATCTGATTTCGTATCTGTGTTTTTCCTTCTTTATTACCTTAATGTGTAAATTTACTTCTATAACTGTACTTCAAATTCTAGATAATACATCCAACAACAAGCACAATTTGAAAGAATAGAAAAATATTTACTCTTTTTAATTTATAACTTTGTGACTTAATTTTGTTTGTATTACTAGGGCTAACTAGCTTTAAATACAGTAGCCTAGAAAGACACAGAACAAACATACAAATGTGAAATTCTGCTCTCAGATTGCAGAGGAAACCCTCAGAATAGATATCCCTATGTTTACCATCCACAGGAGAGAGATGAAAGAGCAGAGCAAAATGCTAGGGGATAAAGGCTATAGCAGATACATTTCCAAAGTTGAGGATGAGGGCTGAGAAGTCAGAAGTACTTCAGAGAGGAATGGGCTTTTGGTTTAGGCTTTAAAGAATAAATAAGAGCTTATTTATAAACAGAGGAGAAAAGCCATTCCAGAAAGAGAGAACAGAATCTTCAGGAAATAATTCTATTGCCCAGAATATAGCTAGGAGAGAGAGAATTCTGGGAGATAAGACAAGGGATGGGGAAAGCCGAATCACAAAATGTGGCTGAGGAGGTCAAAATCTGTCTGTTAAGCAACGGATAGGCAGCAATGATTTATTTCAGTTTGATCTTTGTTCTGATTACATGAGTAATTCATAACTTAAAAAATATCTCAAAAGTTTCACATCTAAAAGAAAATTTATTTTATTTTTAATTTTTTTTTCCATATGAGGGAGCTGAGTCCAGGGTGTCATGCACACTTTTGCGAGAAATCTATCATTGAGCTGCATCCCTAGTCCCTTTTTAATTTTTTAACCTTGAGACAAGGTCTCGCTAAGTCATCTAGGCTGCCTCTTGCCTCAAACCTGTGATCCTCCTACCTCTGCATCCCAAGATGCTGGTATTACAGGTGTGAGCCACCACACCAGGCTGAAGGAAAATTTTAAAATCCATTTCATCATAATCAATGTTTTTGATGCTCATTTTAGATTGAATTGCAACCAATTTTTATACATTATTTTGAATGTGTTTTCTCTTCATACCATGGACACCCTTGCATGTGGTTATAGATAGATCTAATACATTCAACTTGGTAACCCTGAGCCATTTCATTTCAAAACATGCTCCCATTTGGTTTAGGAAGGAGAAAGAAACTGTCCAAGGTGCAGAAGCCTAGGATTCAAAGTGAATGCAGATTGTTCAGATATCTAGTTTTACCAGTGTTTTTTAAACTCTCTACATTCTTTGTCCCTGATAATTGAAACTATTATCTGGAATGGTAGATGCAAGCATAGGACTCCTATTGCTAGATTCACACCTGGAGATAATCTACACAAGGATACTTGTTTTTCCATGGGCATTGGATAAATAAGTGAGGGGTAAGTGAATGAATCACATGGAAAACTCTCTGGCTAGGTTTATTGGAAACTGAAGTGTAAGTAAGTACAGAGAAAAATTCTACTATATTTATAATATAGGAGAGAGTATTTAGATTAATTCTGTGGTATCATTTGAGAGATAGGTTAATTTTCATTTCCCCTCAAAGTTATTTACAATATAATGTCTTAGCAGCAACTGGGCTGATTCAGTTATATATGTTACTGGGATTATAAACTCATGCCAATAGCCCCTGGCATCTCTTCTTCCCAGTGATTTGGGAAATGGAAGCAGGAGGAACACAAGTTTTAGGCCAGAGGCAGCCTACATAAGTTAGCCAGACCCTGACTCAAAGTAAAAAATAAAAATAATTTTTAAAGGAGCTAGGGGTGCAGCTCAGTGGTAGAGCACTTGTCTAGCATGTGTGAGGCCTTAGGTTCAAACCCCCAGTACTGGGGAAAAAACAAAAAAGAACAGGCAAGAAAGGAAGGAAGGAAAAAAGAAAGGAAAGAAGGAAGGAAGGTAGGAGAGAAGGAAGGAAAGAAGGAAGGAGAGAAAGAAGGAAGGAAGGGCAGGCGGGGCCTTTTTATTCTTACAAATATGTGTCTTCCAATTCTCCCTCTTACCACATTGTACACCACAGATTAACAACAGCCCACAAGAAACTGAATCCTACCACCAACCATGTAAAAGAATTTGGAAGCAGGTATTTCCCAAATAGAACCATGAGATCACTGCTGCTTTCATTGCAGTGTGTGAGAGAAGCAGAGGGCTCAGCTAAGTTACACCTGGATTCTTGATAGAGCTAATAAGAGCTGTTGTTTAAAACCAGTATATTTTCAGGTAATTTGTTACACAGCAATAGATAACCCTAATCCATTTAGTTCCTACATACTATCCTCACAGAAGTCTTTTAGTCCAGCTGTTTAGTCCAGCTCTGGCAACCAGTTTCCCCCATGTCTAAATTGAGAGCATCTAACCTTTCCTGTACAGTGTCTTCTTCTCACCGTGTGCCTTCAGCTTTCTGACACTGCAGGTATAGGACTTCTGTGGGATCTTGCTCAGCATTACACATGAGCAAACCTGCAAGTGCAAGAGTGTCACCATCCTGAAGGGCAACTCTTTCCAGAATAGGAGCCAATAGAAACATCTTCCCTCTTCTGTCACATACATGGAAAGTTCTGATAAACAGTCTGTACAGATACAAGTCCCCATGTGAGCAAGTACCAGTTACTCACAGCAGTGACAAACTCATTTATGCATCCTTCATTGGCATTCCCTTCTACCAGTTAATATCATTTCAAAGAATTTATTTTGCAAAATAAACTACCACTGAAGCCCTTACTTTAGGTTTTGTTCTTGGTTGGAGGGTAGGAACCCCAGCAAAAGTATTCTGTCTCCTTTTAGCATGGCAGTACCAGGTCAAAGAGTTGTTAAGGTATTGATGGTTCTCTAATTCTTATGTATTGAAGAATAAAATTTCTAGCATAGTCTAGTAAACACATATTCTTTCTTTGGTTTAATATTATGCAGTGCCTCTTTTTTCTTATTCATGGCATTTCTCATCTCACACGCCCAAAATATGTTCAATTCAACATTCACTCTAAAGGATTTTTGCCACAACAGTATGCATGCACAATCACAACTCAAACACGCTGTACAGTTGGATCTAAACGTAGTGACCAACTTGAATTGCTTGTCATGCACCGCCAATCATACACCAACTGAGAACCCTTAGTAGATGTGTTTGTTTAAGTTAATTCCGTGGTGTAGGTTAGATTCTCAGTTACTCCTTTTGTTATTTTTACAAAAATGTGTGTAAAAGAACACCTTTAATTTCTGCTAGAATGAGATATCTGAACAACTGCTTCTAGACTCCAAGATAAGCAGCAAACTCTGACAATTTTCAAAACAATACTGGTTCCTGTACAGCTTGCATAATGCCTGACAGCTCTTCATAGACAGAAGACCAAATCCCAAATGCTGATCACATAGTCTTTGCTCCAGAATCCAGGTAATAATTTTTATGAAAGTTGTCTGTGTGTGTGTGTGTATGTGTGTGTGTGTGTGTGTGTGTGTGAAAGAGAGAGAGAGAGACAACATTTTACAACTAACCTAAGAAATTCCACAGTTGTATTTTCAGGAGAAAAGTGTAATGTTCTCTCAGCATTTCCTAATTTAGAAAGAAAATTAGTTTTCATTTAAAATTATTGGCAAAATTCCTAAATATAATAAAAGAGACCCCCACATAAATGTATTTATTCTTGGATTACATAACTCTCCCTCTTTCCCTTCCTGATCTCATGCTGAGATAAAACTTCTAATTCTCTCTCTAAACTTTTAGGATTAAAAACCAAGTAGATTGGCTCTCAACTCTGCTTGGTTTTTATCCCAAGACTAATGAAGGATGAAAGCAGAAAAGAGAATTGAAGAGATTTTCCAAACTAGCCAAAAGGGGCTATTCATTGTGCCTCTGAGCCTCTCAGGGCAACTTGGGGCCATCTAAAGAATCTAAGTATAAATAAGTAATTTTCACATAGCAACAACCTTGCTGTGGAAACTTAATGAGTCACACAACAGCCTGTGGTCATGTATAAGTTTTTTCGTATCTTTCTTTGTCCTTTGTCTAAAATGGAGATCAGAAAATTCTTTCTTAAAGGGCCAGATACCAAAAATGGCTGTAAGCCACAGGGTTTCTGTTGCATAGCTCAACTCTGATCGTGAAGCACAAAAATAGTCACAGACGTACAAAAACAAATTAGTGTGGCTGTGGCTGTGTTCCAATAAAACTTTATTTGTAAAAACAAGGCTAGCCTTCCAGCTGTATCTTTCTAACCCCTATCTAGAACAAGAAACTTAAAGAACTATTTTTGTGTTTCTGACATCCTTTTTTCCCCCAATGGCTCACTACTGTATTTTAGTGTATTAAAATACATGGAAAGAGGAGAGATATCTTTGTAATATATATGGAAACAGAAACATAGCTTTGAAAAGCTTCCAGAACAGGAAACACAACTGAAAATAATAAGTGTCTGCACTGATATCTTATTCAAGTTCAGCTACGCAGTGTGTCTCCTGTACTTTGGAAGTTCAAGAAAATGTGCTCCGTGTAATAGATAGCTATGTTAAACATAGAAATAAATAAATATGCAAATGGATTGTTGGCCCATGAAGATAATGACTAAATTAGCCTATTTCTAAAATAAGTATCTCCTTGACGAAAATAGATATGTCTCATTCTTATGGTAATCAGTATGCTATCAGACATTCATAATACACAATACCACTCTGTATGTCTGACATGGCATTACTAGGCTAAGGTAACATTCAATAGCCTGCAGCGGTAGCCCTGTGGCATCCGATCCCATCAGATCTCGGAAGCTAAGCAGGGTCGGGCCTGATTAGTACCTGGATGGGAGACCACCCGGGAACACCACAAGCTGTAGGCTTGGGAGAAGGACCTGGCAACCCCCTCCCCCAAATCAGTCTGCCATTGAAAACCCTATGAACAGCAGAGAAGCACTGACAATAATGTTTTCCCTGTTGTACAGAGGGTCGCTATGAGTTGGATACCGACTTGATGGCACCTAACAACAACAACAACAACATTCAATAATTCTTCCCTCTCTGCCTCATCTAAGGTTTCATACAAGGTCTTTACAAGGTATGTGAAACTCTGAAATCCTACGTGAAGTTGTTGTTGTTGTTAGGTGCCATCGAGTCGGTATCCAACTCATAGCGACCCTCATAGGGTTTTCAATGGCCGACTGTTTCCGGATTGCCTTGGGAGTGGATTGCCAGGTCCTTCTCCCATTTTTGTGGAGCTGGGAATTGAACTCAGGACCTCAGAGACTGCAGTACAGCACTCTACCAACTGAGCTAAATCCCAGCCCCCTAAGTGAAGAGTGTTATACAAACTGTTCTCAGGAGTGTTACATAAAATTTTCTCAGAAGAATATCCATCACCACCATCAGTTTCTCACACAACTCCCTTATTGCAGAACAAGGAAAATCACATCACTACTGAATAACTGAAAAAGGTATGAAACTGAGCACTAACCATACATTTCAGACCAGTTACTATGTTATAATTGGAAGGGTGGCAGAGAAGTTAAAATTTTAAAAAGTGCAAATTATCTTCCCCATTGAACCCCCAAATGTCACCACTACTTGATTCCTTTGTGTTATTACATTTTCTTTTTAAAAATGTCTTTGGTTTTAAAATGCTCTTCAATGATACAAATTGTCATGATGAGACTCTACTACTACTACTACTACCACCACCACCACCACTACTACTACTACTACTACTACTACTACTACTATTACTACTACTACTGGATAAAAAACAAAGCAAACAAGGAAAAACTGAGACTTGTGCTTCCACATTAGAATAATAGGGAGCTCCAAGGGAGTGGCCAGATTTAGCAAATAAAAATGTACAAGACTCAGTTAAATTTAAAATTTTGTATTGTATATACTTATTCTAAAAAATTATCTGAAGTTAAAATTTAATTGGGTGTGTTGTATTTTGTCTATCTTATCTGTAAGCAATATTATCCTCAGTCTTACAATGAAAAGCAGCTAAACAATATTCAAATTCATGACACTTTTTGAAACCATCAAAGAATTGAAGTTTTAAAACAAGTTATTGGCTCAAAATTTTGCTGGATAGTACTGGCATAAAAACAGATACATAGGCCAATGGAACATCTACAACCACTGCATTTTTTATAAGGATATCAAAACATACATTAGAGAAAGAACCACCTCATCAATAAATGATGCTGGTAAAACTGAAAATCCACATGCAGTAGACTGAAAATTAATTCTTATATTTCATCCTTCACAAAAATCAAGTAAAGATGAATCAAGAACCTAAATATAAGACTTGAATCTCTGAACCTACTAAAAGGAAACAAGAGAAAATTTCCAAGACATTGGTACAAGCAAAGATTTTCTGAATAGGACTCCCAAAGCACAGGAAGCAAAATCAAAAGTTGACAAATGGGATGACATCAAACAAAAAAGTTTCTGCACAGCAAAAGAAACAATCAACAGGGCAGAGAGACAAACTATGGAATGGAAGAAAGTATTTGCCATTATTTACTTGACAGAGTGTTAATATCCAGCATGTATAAGGAAATAAAAAAAATGAAACCAAGTAATCTGATTTTTAAATGAGCAAATGATCTGAATGATCTTTCTAAAAGAAGAAATTCAAATATCCAGAAAACATATGAAAAATGTGCTATATCATTAGCCATCAAAACTATTATGAGATGAGATGGTCTCACCCCAGTTAGAATGACTATTACAAACACAAACAAATAAAAAATAAAGCCAGATGTGGTGGTGCACACTAGTGATCCCAGCACTTAGAACACTGAGGCAGGAGGATGGCAAGCTTGAAGCCAGCCTGGGCTACATAGTAATAACTTGAGATAAACAAACAAACAAGCAAATGTTGGAAAGGATGTGGAGGAAAAGGAACCCTTATATGCTATTGATGGGAATGTAAATTAGCATAGCCACTGTAAAGAACAGTACAGAGGTCCTGCAAAAAACAAAAAAAAAAAAATAGATCTACTATATGATCCCATTACCTTACTTCTGAAATGAAATCAGCACAATGAAGAGATACGTGAGTAGTCATGTTTATTGTGGTACTATTCACAATAGCTATGACATAGAACCAGCCTAGTTGCCCATCAACAGATAAACTGATCAAGAAAATGTGACACACACACACACACACGCACAATGGAGTTTTATTCAACCATAAAGAACATTAAATCATGTCATTTGCAGCAAAATATATGTAACTGGAGGATATTATGTTAAGTAAAATAAGCCATACACAGAAAGACAAGTACCACATGTTCTTTCTCATATATGGAAGTTTAAAAAAGATGATTTGAAAGGAGAATAGTGATTACTAGAGATTGGAAGGGGCTGGGATTTAGCTCAGTTGGTAGAGCGTTGCTCTGCAGTCTCTGAGGTCCTGCGTTCGATTCCCTGAAAGACAAAAATGGGAGAAGGATGTGGCAATCCACTCTCAAGGCAATCCCGAAACAATCAGCCATTGAAAACCCTATGAGGGTCACTATGACTCAGACAGGACTCAATGGCACCTAACAACAACAACAGAGATTGGAAAGGGGTTGGGGAGGGAAGAAGTAGGCAAAGAGGTTGGATTTGATCAGTGCACACTATATATATTGAAATATGTCAAACGCCACTCCTAATATGTACAGTTAATATGTTTGATAATTTTTAAAAATTTTCTTCTGGAAGAAAGGAAATGTACGCTTTTGTTTGCATAAGGTAAATGTAACTGAATACCAGTAAGATTCCAGCTAGAATAACTTATAAATTGGTAAAATTCAAGGTAGAACTGGAAGACTAGTGTTAAATACAAGGCATCACTAAGAAATTTGAAGCCTCTGGAGCATCGAGGACAGACACAACAACAACAAACCTCAAACCCAGTTCCCTTTTATTTTGTGGTTGTTGTTGTTAGGTGCTGTCTAGTTGGGTCTGACTCATAGTGACCATATGTACAACAGAAAGAAACACTCCTTGACACTGGGCCACATTTGGTACTATGTCAGTGCTTCTTTGCTATTCATAGGGTTTTCAAATTAACTAAAATTCCCACATTAAAGACCCAATAGACAGAAAAAGTGTGCCAAACCCAGGCATAAAAATTGCTTACCTCAGATTGCTATATCATATATAAGATATTCAACTTTCAAAATATATCATGAGGTATAGGAAAAGGAAAGAGAAAACACACAAAGCAAAGCATTCATCAGAACCAGACTTAACTATAATATAGATGTATGAACTCCCTCAAAGGGAATTTTTAAATAACCATGATTGAAATGTTAAAGGCTTATAAAGAAAAATGTGGGCAACAGGGAAGGTCAGATGAGTAATTTCATCAGAGAAATAAGAAAGAATCCAATGAAAATACTAAAAAGTGAAAAGCACAGAAACCGAGTTAAAGCATATTTTAGCAGGCTCATCAGTAGACTGAACTCTACCAAGGAAAGCATCAGTTAACTTGAAGGTGTCAATAGAAATTACAAAGAGTTCCCACTTAGGATGGTTTAATTATTTTTTGACTTTACAATAACACAAAAGGAATATACATTCAGTAGAAATTGTACTTCAAAATTTGGACTTTTATCTTTTCCTAGACTAGTTACACTCTTTTGTGATGCTGGACAATTATAGCAAGCCACAGCTCCCTGTCAGTCACTCAATCACAAAACAACCGAAACTCTACAATATATTAGTTATTAGTTAATCTATGATGTTCAATACATTAGGTGTATTAAATGCATTTTTGACTTATGATGTTTTCAATTTATGATGGGTTTATTAGGATATAATCCCATCAAAAATCAAGGAGCATTTATATTAAGACTGAAACACAAAGAGGAAAAAAATGTGAGAAAAAGAAAATAACTCAAACATTTGAGAGCTGTAGGACAAAAATGTTTGTAACATACATATAAATGGAATCCCAAAAAGAGAAGAGCAGGGAAGAAGAAATAGAGAAAAATGGCCAAGAACTTCCCAAAATTAATGGCAGACACCAAATACAGATCCATCACAGTCAGAGAAAACCAAATAGGATAAAAACTAACACACACACACACACACACACACACACACACACACACACACACACACACACCTTCAAATGCTATAATCAAACTGCTGAAACAATGGACAAACATAAAATTTTGAGAGCAACCCAGAAGAAAAGAAACATTACATACAGAGGAAGACAGATGAGTATTGCCATAGATTTCTCATCAGAAACTAGTATAATTAGAAGATAATGGAAAGACATCTTTAGAATGCTAAGGAGCTAGAGGAGAGGCTGAGAACAAAGACAACCATTAGCCAGTATTCTATAATCTATAAAGATAACTTTCAAAACTGAGGGAGAATAAAGGCTTTCTCAAACAAATAAAAACTCATGAAATTTATTGCCTCCAAGTCTACTATTTAAGAAATGTTACAAGAAGTTCTTTAGACAGAAAGAGTAGATATCAGACTGCAACATGTATATACAAATAAGAAATTAAGAAGCACCACACACTGAGAAAAAATTCCTACAAATCACATATGAGGAAAGTATCTTGTGTATGGAATATATAGAGAACCCTTAGAACTCAACAGAAAGAAAACAACCCAATTAAAAATGGGACATATTTCTGAACTAAGGCTTTACCAAAGAAGACATATGGATGGCAAATAAATATATGAAAGAATATTAAACATCATTAATTATTAAAATGACTAGGATAAGAGAAAACTGGGTGAAAAGGGCATACAGAGATTCTTTCACTATCATTCAAAATCTTTTGTAAATAAAATGACTGCAAAATAAAAAGTTAACAAAAAGATATGGGATCATTTTCTAGTGTTTTGATCCCAGTAGGAAAAGATTGTGGCTACTAGTGGACAAGGCATCAGGACAGAGAGGAAAGAGGAAGGCTAATGACAAACTTTGGCCTGGTTCCTCCTTTTACCGGAGGGCTAATTAGATATTGTGCAGAGGCCCTCATGAACCCAAAGGCATCCTAGTGACTCTGGCTTATGACACAAGTATGTTCAGGCCAACTATAAATCTGCAAGCTGTGATAGTTCTCGTATATGATCAAGTCCAGTGTGATGAGTTTTTCTTAGTTTACCTTCTGTAATGTTTCCCATGTCAAGTGTTGAAGTATGAGAAAACAAAGAAGGGAAGGAATTTCTTAGGAAGTGAACACTCTGGTGAATATACTATAAGTAACCTCATTCTTGTTGTTCAGTTTTGGTTTATTATTACAGTACCCAATAATGAAATACATTTAAATCAAAAATATCCTAATTTGGTGTGATTGTTCCTGTCTTAATGACTACTTCCCCTTGCAGTTATGAACAATTTACTCCTTCATTTAAGCTCTAAGACTCCACCAGAAAGAAGTTGATTTAAGGCTTCATGTAGACCTGGCTTTGCTTATTGAACCATGGTAAGCTCACCTCCTAAACATTATTATTCTTCAGTCTTAAGATCTTTCTAAGAAAAATTAAATATGTTAAGGAATAGTTTTGGATTCAGACTTTAGTGTTTAAAATCCTTTTCAGGTGTGCTCACATATAACCACATAACATCTGGTAGATTTCTCAGAAAACATTGGCCTTAAATAGCCCTTGAATCCAGTTCATGATTCTACCATTTAAATTCAAAATAACCACAACTATGACATAATTTTCTCCACTCATCACACACAACCACCTTTTAAGAAGCCAAGTATTACGTTTTTTCTTTTCTTTTCTTTCTTTTTTTTTTGGGGGGGGGGCTGACATACCACACATCAAAAGCCACATTTCTGTATACCTATCAAATACCAACCTATCTGAAGTTCTACCAAGGGCTCCAAAGAATACTTTTGCATATGAAATAAGAATATAGCAAATCACTCTTTGCTTTGTTGAACTAGTTAGGAATTTTTTAGAGGCAAAATTGGCTGTATCTCTGTCTTCTCTATATTTTAGTTACTCTAGCTCTGAAAATGACAATTATACCCCAAGAATCATGCTTTTCCTTTCATCACCCATTTTACTCTGCATGCAAGGAACAGAGGAACCCAGTCTTTCATAAGCTTTCAGAGGAAATTCTTACCCTTCTTACCCCATTCAATTACCTAAAACAGATATTCCAGGGGTCCATTAGCAACTACTGTCCAGCAGCTTTGTTGCTCCAAACAAGTCTCCATTCTCTGAGAGTTCTTTAACCACAGGCTCCTTCACCCATACTTTACCATGAACCTAAAAGAACATCTCATAAGTCATGTCCTTTCCCTCATCTTACCCACCTGACACCCTCTAAATTCTCTTTCTCACAAGAAGCACTTTTAGGGAGAGAGCCTGTCTTTCAGCATTTTGTTTCTGTGTTAAGTAGACATTTTCAGTAGAATGAAGAAATAACCAACTTCCATGGTAGGGGCCATAACATATGTGGTATTTGTCTAACTTCTTGTCTCTCCTTTTAGACTGAGAATCTTGAGAGCAGGGATTATATCATGAGGCTTCCATAACTACCTCAAGATAAATGTTCAGTACAGTTTTAAAATGAGCTACTTAATTAGTCACAGAACTGTTGAATTTTTGTATTAACAACAACAAAAATAAATGAATAAAAACTCAACCAACCAACAAACAGAAAACCAAAGACAAGTTAATTAGAGTTTAAGACCTACATTGGGGATTAATAATGTGGTCATTTTTGTTCTTTGGGAAAGATTTCATTTAGATTTATAACAGATCTATATATAAGAATCCAAAATATAGCAAATGAGAGAGATGCAAAAATATTAAGACTGAGGAAGTTTTAGCTACTTATAACCAGGAGAATTTTTAATGGGCTATATACTCTATAACAGCTGGTTTGCCAATTCTGGTCTGTAGCCAGCAGTTTGAGCATGATGAACTTTGCTTTTAGTTTTTTATTTTTAATTTTTAAGCAAAATTAGCAATGTTTGAATAGTAATTGTTTAATTTGGGGCATGCCTGGCCTTTGGGGCATTAAATTGGGGCATGCCTGGCCTTTGAAAAAGAGAAATGAACTTTTAAGCCCTAACTATAGTGGGAGCATGGTGGAACCACAATTTGATTTTATGTTCAAGGAAGAAGAAAAATAAATGTGAAAGATGAAAATTTCCATCTTTAAGTGAGTTTCATTGCTCCTTCTTGGAAATCTACTATTCACCTACCAAAACACCAGCAATCATGTTACTATAATACTATAATATGTGCAGCTCTTTAAATAAACTGCCTATCATCCCAGAGAGTGCATTTCCACTTCGCTTCTTTAACAGCCAGAGGAGAAAGAATAATACCAGGATTCTACAACTGCTTCTGCATGAGGCAAGGGTTTCCCATACATATTGTAGTCTTTGGCCCCAAATCACTTTTTACACCCCACAGTGCATGTCTATATAGCAAGGAAGGAAAGAGTTGAAATTACATGGGCTACATGAGACATGGAATTGCTTCTCTTGGCATTACCCGCTAAGGAGCTGCTCCTTGGGACTTGCTATCAGTCCTTTATTACTGGTGGAACTGCCTAAGTCAGGATGGATGTTCCTAACATCTTAAAACCTATAGCCCAGCCCAGGAGCTGCCAACAGGCCTGTGAGGGAACTGCTAGATACATTGCTTATCATTACCCACAAGGGACACTAAAGGATGACACAATGTAGTGGCTAATAGCTTTGCAGGCAGACAGACATTGGTTTAAATATTAGCTCTGCCACTGTCTAACACGTACAGGAACTTCCCTGTGTCTGGGGTACTATATCTGTAAAAAAGAAACAACATTTCTAACCCTGTAAGCTTACTGGGAAAGAAGGGGATTAAATGACAGCAAGGATAACGCTTCGAAAAATGGGAATACCAGAGCACCTGTACTCATGAGGAATCTGTACGTGAACCAGGAGGCAGTTGTTTGAATAGAACAAGGAAACACTGCCTGGTTTTAAGTTGAGAAAGGTATGCATCAGGGCTGTATACTTTCACCATATCTCTTCAATTTATATGCTGAGTAAATAATCCAAGACTTTATAAGGAAAAACGGGGCATCAGGATCGGAAGAAGACTCATTAACAACCTGCATCATGCAGATGACACAACTCTGCTTGCTGAAAGTGAAGAGGATTTAAAACATTTACTGATGAAGATCAAAGATCATAGCCTTCAATATGGGTTGCGACTAAACATCAACAAAACAAAAATCCTTATGACTGGGTCAGTATGCAACTTCACAATGAATGGAGAAAAGATTGAGGTTGTCCAAGATTTTGCTTGGCTTGCCTCTATAATCAAGGCCTATATAAGCAGCAGTCAAGAAATCAAAAGACGCATTGCTCTAGGAAAAGCTGTGGCAAAACATCTCTTTAGAGTGTTGAAAAGTAAAGATGACACATTGAAGACAAAGGTGCGTCTGACTCATGCCATGGTGTTTTCAGTCGCATCATATGGTTGTGAAAGCTGGATATTGAACAAGGAAGACAGGAAAAGAATTGATGCTTTTGAATTATGGTGCTGGAGATGTCTGTTGAATATACCATGGACTGCCAAAAGAACCAATAGATCTGTCCTAGAAGAAGTGCAACCAGAGTGTTCCTTGGGAGCAAGAATGGCCAGACTGCAGCTTACATATTTTGGACATGTAGTCAAGGGAGACCAATCCCTGGAGAAAGACATCATGTTTGGGAGAGTGGCAGGTCAACACAAAAAAGGACAACCCTCCACCAGATGGATTGAGACAGTGTCTGCAACAATAGTCTTAAAACAAATAAGATCCTGTGCCTGGCACATAATCTAGAAGTGTTTTGATCTTCTCTACATAGGGTTGCTATGAGTCAGACTCAACATGACGGCACCTAACAACAACAACAACAACAACAACAAATAACCAAAGAAATAACAACAACAAAAAAAACATGTTAGCACATACTAAGCACTCAGTGAATGCTGTTGTTAGGTACCATCAAGTTGTACCCAACTCATAGCCACCCTTAGAGGGTTTTCAGTGGTTGATTGTTTTGGCGATTGTTTAGGATGTGGATTGCCACATCTTTTTCCCATTTTTGTGGTGCTGGGGATTGAATCTGAGTCCTCAGAGAATTCAGAGCTAAACCCCAACCCCACGCAATGAATATTAGCTCTTTATTACAATTTTCTCTTTTTTTCCTCTGCTAGCATTCCTCTTCTGTTCCTTCCTGTTTTCTTTCCTCTTCCCTCCTATCTACCCAGCTTCTGCCTTAGGTTTACTAATCTCTGCACAGGATTCCGTCTGCCTAGAGATCTTACTGGCTCTCATTCAAGATTGTCAGCTTCTCAATAAACTTCTAAACACCATCCATGTGATTTTGCTTGTTCAAAGGGCCCTCGTTTTAATGCTAATTGAAGTCAGTCATCCATCTGTAACATTTTCTGAAAACAATTTGCTGATACTGAAATGCATTGTACCACTGTAGGGCCATCTAAGTAGTAGGATGGCATATAATAATAAGAAAGCCTTATTTTTATGGTTGTTATTAAATTTTTAGTTTTTTCACTTTTTATTTGGAAATTGTTTTATGCAGGAAAGTTTCAGGAACAAGAATAGTCCACAAAATACCTGTATATTTACTAGTTTTAGTCTATTTTGCATTGCTGTAACAGAATACCTGAGACTGATAAATTTATAATGAACAAAAATTTACTTGCTTCAAAGTTCTGCTGGCTGGGAAATCCAAGATTAAGGAGCCATATCATATGAGGTGTTTCCTCTTGCCTCAAAGCATGCAAAGGGAGGAAGAGCAAGAAAGGACACAAACACAGGGAAGAAGTGGGAGAAAAGAGGATCAAATTCATCCTTTTCTCAAGAAGCCATTCTAATAATAACTAATCACTCCACAATAATGGCATTAACCCATTGATGAGGGCTGAGCTCTCATGACCTAATGACCTCTTAAAAGTACCACTTCTTAACATTTGTAGGATTATTGTTAGGTGCCATTGAGTCATGTCTGACTCATAGCAACCCTCATAGGGTTTTCAATGGCTGGTTGTTGCGGGAGTAGATTGCCACATCCTTCTCCCATTTTTTGCTGTGCTGGGAATCGAACTGGGGACCTCGGACACTGCAGAGCAGTGCTGTACCAACTGAGCTAAATCCCAGCCCTTTGTAGGATTAGGGATGAAATTCAGAACCCATTAACTTTTAGGGGAAATATTCAAACGATAACAATACCCTTAGACTCATCTATTGATATTGTATTGTACCATATGCTATATCATTATTCTCCCTTTATATAGTATATGCATGCTTGTACTTATGTATGTATGTTTTTATATATCTACATATATACATATGTATCATATATATAGTAGAAGAAATATTTTTTTCTACATCATTCGAAAGTAAGTTGCTTCCCTCATGGCTCTTCATTCCTCAATACTTGGGCATATATAATTTACGAATAAGTGTATGTTCTTATGTATTGTTGATACAGTCCTTTTATTTAATCTGCTATCTTTAATCCAATATTCTCAACTGATCCAATAATCTCCTTTATTACATTTTTTCTTCTGTTACAGGATCCACTAAGGAAGTATTTGGTACTTCCTTAGTTGCCCAATCTCTTTATTCTCTTTTAACGTGGAATTTTCTCTTGCCAGAAAGCTTTAATCTTTATAGCAATGCATTCTTCTTCTCTTCTTAGACCTCATAAATTTAGAATGCATGCTGAAGAATAGTGTCACATCAACCTCTCTCTAAACTAGATAATTTAGCCAATCATTTAAAATTGCATTAGACACACAATTTCAATTCTAGATTATATATTCCTAAATGTTACCTACTTGGAAAGTGGAAGAAATTTTTAAAAATACTCTTTAATCCTATAGATAAAGATGATGAACATATGACAGGGCATCTGTGGACTTCCCAATAAACATTAGGAAAGGCATCTTTTAGCATATTTCTTTAAAAATTTTAGATTCTTAAGAACACTAATCTGATATTCATTGTCCTTCAAAGGACTTTTTAAGAAAATTTCTTTAAGAGCACTGTCCATTTTGCTTTCCAGCTTAAAAAAATCAGTGCATACCTAATAAAGAATTATTATTAAAATTTTAGTTGCTGGAGAAATAAAAATATTGAAAATCAGAAACATCATTTTTATTTTCTGGGCATTGTCAGGCTAGCTGGAAGCAAGTCATCTGATTAGAAATGTTGAGCATCTGTTCTCTCCTCTATCCTTGAGATCTTTCCCTTATGCCCTTCCTCTAGGTGAACAGAAACTGCCCAGACACCTGCAGACTGGATCCCTCATACCAGGCAACCTGGTAGCACATTTATTGCCTCATGTTACAACTGGAATATAAGTGCTCTGAGTGAGCAACTCTCTCTTTCTCTCTCTCTCTCTCCCTTTCTCTCTCTCTCTCTCCCTCTCTCTTCCTCTTTCCTCACCCCCCCACCCATACTGCAGGTTGAACCCATGGCCTCCACCATGCTAGACAAGCCTCTGAGTGAGCAATTCTTACAGACTTGCCTAATTGCTCTCTATTGCTACTTGGACAAACGCCTGTCAGCAAGAACTTGAAAAGGCTCATGCACACAGGACAGTAAAACACAGATTGCTTTCTCATTCCTATACAGATTGAAAACACTGATTTAGAGTTTTCCACCAAAAGCAATATTTTGCCATGACCTAAGCTATTTGGCAGTTCTGGCCACACCAAAAAGAGCAAGGAAGATGTCATCTTTGATGTGTGGTAGTTAGCTGGATGGATGTTTTTGATTCTTGTGGTTTGTGGGTAATAGCCAACTCTTATTAAGTATTAATCTGTGTCAGCCAGTATTCCAAGGACTTTTTATATAATTTCTTCAATACACACACACACACACACACACACACACACACACACACACACCCTATAGGGTAGGTTACAGTCTTAACCCCATTCTAAAGATGTCACTGTGGCATCTGATCCCATCAGATCTCGGAAGCTAAGCAGGGTCAAGCCTGGTTAGTACTTAGGTGGGAGACTGCCTGGGAACACCAGGTGCTATAGGCTTGGGAGACGGACCTGGCAACCCACTCCCAAAAAACAACCAGCCATTGAAAACTATGAATGGTAGAGAAGCACTGACAATACTGTTTCACCTGTTGAATATAGGGTCACTATGAGTCAGACACAGACTTGAAAGCACCTAACAACAACAACAAAAATTCAGAGGTTGAAGTCCTAATCCATTGTTGAAGTGCAATGATATTTGGAGGTGGAGATTTGGGGAGGTAATTTGCATAAAGTTTTAGGGTTCAGAGCCCATTATGGTCCTGGTGCTCTTATAAAGGAATGAAAGGACCAGTGGTCTCTCTCCTTATGTGATGGTACACCAAGGAAATGGCCATCGGCAATCCAGAAAGAAGGCCCTCACCAAGACCTTGACCACACAGAAACATCAAACTTGGACTTATAGCCTCTAGAACTGTGAGAAATAAATGTTTGTTGTTATTTAAATCACCCAGTCTGTGACATTTTGTTTTAGCAGCCTGAAGTAAGACAGGAGGTAGCTATCAAACACTCTTATTAGTCATAGAGATGGGAGCCTCAAAGTACTCCTGTGGGCTCAAAGACACCAGGCTCTGAGTAAGGATCTTGAGAAAAAATTAACAATAGTCTCCCCAAGTATAATTCTTATTGTTATTTTGAGGTGTTGTGGATGAAGATGAAGATTCTAGGAGTAGGTAGGCATCTCATTTGACAGAAGGGATGCTGAAGGCCTTAAAAGCAAACTGATATGCCTATGAGTATTTGCTAAGTTTTATTTCAAAATTTTTCTCTGAGGACACCAAAATCAAATGGAATCATAAGTTCTCTCTGCTTTTCCCTTTAAAATTATTGCCATTGCATTCATAACTGTACTTTGAATATTCCTAAGGAATGTTCCTAGATAAACTAAAAGAACAAGAAAGACAATTGGGGAAACAAAAAGATAATAAAAAATACTTATCATAGAGAATTTGTTCTTAAATTAGTTTCTTAACTATTACTATTACTGGCTTTTGCATCAGCTGGGATTTAGCTCAGTTGATAGAGCACCACTCTACAGTCTCTGAGGTCCTGAGTTTGATTCCCAGCACCAGAAAAATGGGAGAAGGATGTGGTAATCCTCTCCCAAGGCAATCCTGAAACAATTAGCCATTGAAAACCCTATGAAGGTCACTATGAGTCAGATAGGACTCAAGGACACCCAACAATAACAACTGGCTTTTGCAATGCTATGTAGGTTCCCCCAGTTTTTGAGGTTTATAATTTGTGGATTAAAAGTTTTTTATTTTTAATTGTTAAGAGTAGCAGTTGTCTGTCAGCATCTCTAAGCATAAGCACTGAGCTAAGTACTGTTGGGATTCTAAGCAGAAATCTCAAACTTATAGCCAAGATATGCTCAAGGACATTTAAATTTTTTTCAATGGATTTTTTCCCCTAAAATGTGAGCCATTATTCCAATATCAGAGATTTATGCACAGATTATTATCTCTTATAAAAAAACCAAGGCTATGGAAGTCCTAGAAAATATTATTCCATGATGAAAATCAAGTAGAGCTGAGCAGTAACTGTGCTCATGTAAAAAATTATACTGTTTCATTAGAAGTGCCCCTATTGCTATTGAACCCTATTGCTATTGTTGGGTGGAGGTAATGAAGGGAAAAGAGTGAAAGAGAAATCAGACCTACCTGATATGATTTACCTGTGCAGCAGGCTCTGGGAGTGAACAAACTCACAAAAAGAGGGAATTAAAAAAAGCAAAGAATATTTCAAACAAAACTGTAGGAAATGTTCTCATGAACAGGCAAGGAAAAATAAAAGGTAAAAGAGACAGATACTGAGCTTTCAGAGAGAAGGCAAAGATACTTTTTCCTTCTCATACAAATTGCCACCAGGTCATATATCTGCATATAAATGAGAATAAAAATATTGCCACTTAAGAACGAGGATGAGTAAATAAATTGATAATATACCTAGAGTCTTTAAATAGTACCGGACATATATAAACTATTCAATAAACATTGTAATCATCATCATCATCATATTCTAATGTAAAGACAACAAAAAATGAACATATTGGATATTTCACAATATAGCTTTAGATGAATACATATATGCATGGCCTGTGTGTTTAAAATTTTTTCCAATTTGCATTTAGAAGCTAATAAGAGCTTTCACTAATAACCCAATCTGCTATGGGTGTCTGGCAATGTAAAAGTATACTGGGCTATTTATATACAATTTATGTTATTGAACATGAAGTCTTTCAACAGCCTACTAATTCTCCTTACCTACTTATCCACAAAAAAATGAGAAAAATCTAATAATCTACTGAGAAACTTTTCTTTGTGTAATATAAAGTATTTCTAGTAACTGTGCTGTACTCTATAAATGGTAGTTATCCTCAGTAAATAATATCTATTAAGTGGAAACCATATTTACATGACTTGGTAAACAATGGATTATTCAGAGGACTTGATTTAGTAAAAACTGTGGTCTGTGGGGTTTCATTACAAAATGCAAACAGCAGACAAAGAAGGAAATCTCTATAGTTTTTGTTTAAATTTTGAAGAAGAGAGGGAATTAAAAGTCCTTTAACAATGTAATTGACTAAGTTTCAGAACATAGAAAAACACTTTTAAATAACATATAAGAGAAGTAAAACTACTTGACGTGGTTTACTGTTTTAGAAACAGACTTAAACAAAGAGCAAAATTGAGTTAGGGATTCTAGACAGATATCTGACCACACATTTAATTTCATATTACTGATTAAAAGGAATAATATATATTCAACAATAATGCTATTTAGGTAAAACTCAATTTAAATGCATCATTAATTCACATACAACAAAATGAAATTATATATCTACTTAATGCAAACTTTTCAAAGTTTTCTAATACTGATCTTTAAAAAAATAAAACAAAAAGCTGAGATGAGATTTAGAAGACATCCACTTTCAAGCAAGGTAAGATTTCAGCTTGGTAAACTTAAGAGTTACTGAGTTTTAAACCTGGAGACAATCTTGAAGCATTAAGCAAGCTGTAATCAAAACTGACAGCCTTAAATGAGAATGAAGTACCAACTCCCCACATTTAAAACCTCTTCTTCTCCAAGGTAATTATGGCAGGGAATTATGAGAAGTAGTGAAAACATGCACAAGCATAGGCACCTATACCTATGGGCACTGACAAGCTCAAAACTGTATTAATAAGAAAAATAGGTACAATGTACATCTTCCTGGGGGCTTATTCATGAATACCTCTGAGACACTTCAAAGATTTTTCTTTTCTGATGATTTTTCTAACTTTTTAAAGTTGATAAGGACTTGTTGCCATCTGAATATGAATTTGCTGTTTCTGTGAAAAGTTGTTCTATTTACTTCTATATATTACTATAAAGAGAGAAGAAGAAACCTGTAATCTACAGAAAGAACATTATCAGGATATGATTGTAAATGACCCCCTCAGCATTTTCCACTTCTCAAGGCATCATTATACTCAGCAGCATTTAGGTAATTGTCAGATACATGTAAGCCTCACAAAGTCTCCTTGCAAAATTAACAGCAAAGCACTGCCTGTGGTCAATCTGTTCTACCCTGAAGCAAAATCATGAGTAGTGCACTCTAGAGCCACAGGGCAGCTCATGGTCCACAGACACATGGGAAGCAGATTCCCCTATGATCCTGGAATGGCATTGACTTGGGGGAAAGCATTTCATCCTGGTTCTTTAGGCTCTGGTTAGAAGTGCTATTTTTCCTGAAGATAAAGAGGTAAGCAGAGAAGGTTAGCATCTCCTGGACATAGAGGAGAAATAAACTTTTTCACATGCTGCCTAGTTGTGGAGAGAAAAGTCAGCCTTTATCCAATTTGAGTAGCTTCCAGAAATGGAGCTATCCATTTTGCCCAGATTATACTCAGTGCTTTCTTTCTCTCTATTGCATTCCCTGAAAACATCAGGGAGGAGGAAAGCCAGCTACCACCGGTCACATATTTCTACAAAGATTCCACATGGCTGAGAGATGTATAAAGTATACATATGCCAAGGATGCTTTCACCTTATGGTGCTGGAGACGAATATTGACTATCCTATGGACTGCCAAAAGAACAAACAGATCTGTCCTAGAAGTGTAGCCAGAGTGCTTCTTGGAAGCAAGGATGGCTAGACTGCATCTTATGTGTTTTGGACATATGGTCAGGAGGGACCAATCCCTGGAGAAGGGCATCATGTTTGAGAATCAGGGAGTCAGTGATAAAACAAGGAAAACTAAATGGATTGACACAGTGACTGCAACAATGGGCTTAGGCATAAAGAAGATCGTATGCATGGCGTGGTGTCGGGTAGTGTTTCACTCCATTGTATATAATGTCACCATGAATTGGACCCAACTCAATGGTACCTAACAACAAATGCTATGGATGAAAAAGAAGGAACTTCTTACTTAAACAATCATCCAAAAGTGGTCTTTATACACATTTGTGACAGCTGTCTCCTCTTATGGGAGACTGCCACAGATTGAGAAGATTTCAAGTCCTACAAAGGCAAATTAAGTGAAACCTAAACAAATCATTTAATTTGGTCACTGGAGCTGATCCCCCAATATTTATCACATGGCCACACATTTCTGCCCTTGTGTAACTCAAAGGTGGGTGTGGGGAAGAAAGAAAGAAATGAGGGCATGCTTGTGACATTTCTGGTATTTCCATGGCAATTTTTGCACATGCCCTATCAGACTGACCATTTTCATAAAAACAATATTCTACTCCCATACAAGTCATATAAAAACACATTGCTCTATTTTTGTCCTAACAACCACTGCTGAATAATTAGTGATTACTAGTAACATGATTTCTCAGCTTAATGAGTTACCTGAACAAAACTAAAACATGGCCCTTCATTTATTAGCGGCCCTTTTCTAGCAATCTAAACAAATTCAATGCCAATTTATCCCAGGGTCCTTTCAAGTGTTCAGAACATATTTATAAACATCTCCTAAAGTCTGAGAATATTCAACATTGTGTACAAGATGTCTTGAGTCTGGAAACCTCAAAAAGAATCACTTCATAATAATACAAGTGGAGGGCAAACACACCTGTCCTTTTAAACAAGCCAGTTCCACAGTCTCCAATTAAATTTTGCATGACCCTAGGAAAGAACATAGAACTCCTGCTAGTAAGAAGTAATTACCTACAACCTTGAAGTTCCTTGACATGCAGAGGTAATGTTTGTGCTTCCCATGGTGAATAAAAAAAAAATTGCTTCCATGACATTTAGTCTACCTGCCTTCTGTCTAGCATGCCTCTGGCTATTTTCAAGACAGAAGGGGGAAAAGCTTATTGTATTGCAATATTACCAGGACATTTTATTGTGTGATAGTTTGAAACTACAGACCATCAAAAATTTCACTACCAGGGCTGGGGGTGTAACTCAGTGGTAGAGTACTTGCCAGGCATATGCAGGGCCCTGATTTGATCCCCAGCAGCACACACACATAGAGAAAATCACTGCCACATAACTAAAGGAACTAAAATTACCAAGCAGACTACAATATTAGCCTCTCAAATTTGAATGGGTGAGAAATATTAGAGTTTTCTATCTTTGATCCCAGAAGCTTGAAAGAAAGCCAATTTATAAAAGTTATAAGGAGACAGATCTGATCTCAAAATAAGAAAAAATAATCTAAAAGCTAAAACTATTAAGTCCTTCTGTGTATGTGTATATGTATGTGTGTATATTCCTCTGAAGATTCACATGGGGTTGAGATAGCAAAGATGTATTATTTGTACATTCACTGAACTATCAGCCAATTATTGCCTGGACAAATCTGTGAACAGCTTTGTGCTGAAGGAGTCCCTGAGAAAATAGATACTAAGAGTTTCAACGAATGCTTTTTCTTTTTACAGTTCTATGGAAATTCACCCCAAATGTTAGTATATGTCTAAAAGATCATTAATTTAAAACCCCTTTAGGATGCAATAGTATCCTAGAAGATCAATTTTTGTTGTTGTTAGGTGCCGTCAAGTCAGTATCCGACTCATAGCAACCCTCATAGGATTTTCAATGGCGACTGTTTTGGGATTGCCTTGGGAGTGGATTGCCAGGCCCTTCTCCCATTTTTGGGGTGCTGGGAATTGAACTCAGGTCCTCAGAGACTGCAGCACAGTGCTCTACCAACTGAGCTAAATCCCAACCCAGAAGATCAATAGGATCAGTCTAATTGAGTAGAAACCTATGTATGTTAAATGAAGACACTCTCTCTCTCTCTCTCTCTCTCTCTCTCTCTCTCTCTGTGTCTCCTCTATATGCTTACATTAATTGATAAATTATAACAAATATATAATATTTAATAAAAATTCCCATTTAATATTTACTTATAATTATCTTTGCTTTATTGTTTATTAAGATTTTCTCTGCTAAAATTTAGCATTTAGTACTTTAATTGGGAAAACTCAAAAAACTCAAATTTTCAATTAGCCCTAAAGATAATATTCAAAGCAGATTAAAAACTAGAATCATGAGAAAAATATATTCTAGTCCTATATTTAATCTTTTTGCTTAAAACTTACTCATATTCAGAAATCCATTTTCATTTTTAAAAATTGCTCCTAGACTTGGATTGAGGCTCCATATTATGGAAAACATTTCAACCAATGTTTTCTTATTGGATATTTTTATGAAACAAAGAGACTATAAAACTAGAACTTATCCTGTACTAATTTATCATCATGTACCATGACATGTGAAAACTTGTACCTTTAGGTTAACGTCCCGGATCTTAGATCAACACCACAGAATGAAAAATAGAGACTGTAATTTTAAAGTTTCTAGATAATGACAATGGGTAATGCTCTAGCAGTTTGTACTCGGGAAGGACAAAAACAGAACAACTTGAGTAATGTAACCCTTTTCTCAGACACACTACTAACAAAATATTTATGAAGTGTTTATTATACTCAGTTTCCCTATTTATGAAATCTTCCTTTACATGCTACAAATTGAGTATTATAGATTAGTGTATTCCAAAGTACTTTGGAAAAACTTCAGACTTGTAATTTAAATGTTTATGGATGAAATAATTTTTTAACCTTTAATTCTTTTTTATTGAAGAATTAAAGTATATTAAAACAAAGGATTAAAAAGAAACTAAAATTATAAAGAGGAGCAATAAAGTCAGTATAAATTATTCTAACATAAGAAGCAAAGATTTCAAATCATTCAAAAAGCAATAATTCAGTAAGAAGAGATAAATTTCAGGTAGAAGTAATGAGAAGGCTCTTTTTTGATAATTTAGAAAAGATAAGGTAATCATGTGAACATTTTGGAAAAATACTT
>VMDO01010810.1:0-69650 GCA_007922755.1 Pedetes capensis
CTTTGTTTAGCTATTCTAGGTTGCATTTTCCCAGAAGCTTTAGAATCAGCTTGATTTTATAATCAATTTCTGTAAATAAGCCTGCTGATATTGTCTTCCAATCCATGATCATGGTATATCTTTCCCTCTGTTTAGATCTTATTTCATTTCTCTCAGCAATGTTTTATTGTTTTCTACATACAAATATTACATGTAGCATTTTGTTACATTAATCTGAATTTTTTCCTTGATGATATTGTAAATGGTAGAGATATATTGATTTTTGTGTATTTACCTTGTATTTTTCAGCCTTGTTAAATTCATTAAATATTTATCGTAGCTTTTTTTTTTTTGTAGATTCCTTGGGATTTTCTGCAAACACAGTCATGCTAAGAATAAAGACAATTTTATTTATTCTTTTCCAATTCGTGTACCTTTTACTTCTTTTTATTGCTTTATTGAACTGGGTAGGACCTCTGATGTGATGTTGAATAGAAGGAATAATAGTGCATATCTTTGCCTTATTTCTGATCCTAGGAGAAAGAATTCAGCCCTTTTACCATCAAATATGATGTTTGCTGTTGATTGTTTTTGAAGATGTCATTTATTAGGTTGAAAATATTCCTCCTATTCCTAATGTGCTGGAGGGTTTTGTTTTGACCATGAATGCATGTTGAATTTTGTCAAATACCTTTTCTGAACCTATTAAGAATTTCCTATGAGTCTAGCAATAGAATGGATTGCATTGAGTGATTTTTAAATATTAAAGAACTTGACCTTGTAGAATTTTACCTCACTTGTATGCAGTTTAGAATTCAGTAACTGATTCAAAGGGGATACCCTGAAGATTTCTAGTGCCTTTTCTTGTGTAGTTCCTCTCTCTCCAATATTTTGCTCCATGAATTTCTGTCATCTCCACCTCATCAGTCTGCAGCTGTACCACCCTGGTGTCCTGCCTCCTCAGATCTTGGAAGCTAAGTGGGGTAGGGCCTGGTTAGTCCTTGGATGGAAGACTGCCTGAGAGGCTGTAGGCTTGGGAAAAGGACCTGCAACCCCACTCCCAAAAATCAATCTGACTTTGAAAACCCTATGAATAGCAGAGAAGCACTGGTACAGTGCTGTGCATAGCACAGTGTCAGGGAGTATTTCATCTATTGGATGTAGGGTTGATATGAATTGGACTTGACTCGATGACACCTCATGACAACAGCCTCACTAGACTCCAATCCCTGGATCAGTGAGATTTCCAGACTTTGCTTGGGTTCTGCCTTCCTATATAGCTTCTGGAAATTACCTCTAGACAGAAAGTCAGGACAGTCATAAGACTCACCTCATTTGTTTCCCATTCCAAAAGATCACCATTGTCTAGTGCTGCTGTTGCTGCTGCTGCAGGTGTGTGTGTGTGTGTGTGTGTGTGTGTGTGTGTGTGTGTGTGTGTGTGTTTTAGGATTAAATATAAATATATAGGTTTTAGTTTATGTTGGAAAAGTCCAGGGCCAGTTATTCTGTTATGATTGAATGTCAAAGCTAACTATAAAGATATTTATAGTTAAAAAATAACACTTATCCTTTTCTATGCTTCTTGAATATCTAAGAATTGTATGGTCTCCATGAATGTTAATTAAATATCTGTCTAATGTAACTGTTTCTGATCTCTTTGATAACTTTATTTATTTACTTAATTTTTGGAAGCTGGTTTTTCATTGAGCATTAAGTTTGTGCCAGCCACAGATCAGAGTGTGATTTGCATGATATTCTTACAGCTGTCTATGATGTAGGCATGACATTTTACATGTGTCAAATTTCATTTCCTTATAGGCAAATAAGGGGATGAATACATAAAGTGATGAAATAACTTCAAAGATCATGTTGCTGTTGTAGTTGCTAGGTGCCATCGAGTCTGACACTTAACAACCCTCATAGGATTTTCAATGGCTAATTGTTTTGGGATTGCTTCAGGAGTGGATTGCCACATCCTTCTCCCATTTTTTCAGTGTTGGGGATCCAACCTGGGTCCTCAGAGAGTGCAGCATGGCACTCTACCAACTGAGCTAAATCCCAGTCCTCAAAGATCATAGTGACTTAAACCATGAGATTGAAAATTAGGTCATGTAGATGCTATAATTTAGTCCTTTTTAAGACTTTGTTTAGCTATTCTAGGTTGTATTTCCCTAGAAGCTTTAGAATCAACTTGATTTTAGAATCAATTTCTGTAAATAAGCCTGCTGATATTGTCTTCCAATCCATGATCATGGTATATCTTTCTCTTTAAGAAGGCATTTAAGAAATGACTGGGAAGAATTGTCTCCTCAAAGAAGAGTCAACCTTAATAACTACCATGGAGTAAAACCCCTGGGACCTCCTTTTGCTGTTGTGGCATGACTCAAAATGAGAAACCATGACTTAGAACTCATCTCTGTTGTAAGAGCTTAAGCTTTCAATTGCTCTGGTGTAATGTCCCTTTGAGTCTGTGATAAAATTACTCATGGATCTTGTCCTCTGAACTGTAGACATATACAAACTAAAATGTGTGCATAATTGCAGGGGGTCTCATAGATTGTGGCATCCTTCAACAAATGGATCCAATCACAGATGCCAGCAAGAGGACCCTTGGCTGATGTAAGCAGTCATACTGCTCATTGTCATCTTGTCCTTGGTGACTTCTGAGCTTTCCTTTTTGACTCCTAGTAATTCTATATTACTGTTTGCAATTACACTTCAAATCCTGAAAGGCCACCCTTCCTTCCTTCCTTCCTTCCTTCCTTTCTTTCTTTCTCTCTTTCTTTCTTTCTTTCTTCCTTTCTTTTTTTTAATGCGGTACTGGGGATTGACCCCAGGGCCTCGCACCTGCATGCTTTGCAGGTGCTGGGCCACTGAGCTGCATGCCCAGCCCATTTTTTTACTTTTTGAGGCAGGGTCTTGCTAAGTTATGCAGACTGCCTCTGATCTTGAACTTGTGATCCTCCCGCCTCCGCCTCCCAAGCTGCTGGGATTACAGGCGTGCGCCACCACTCCCAGCGATAAGGCCACCATTTCTTGTGGCACTGTCCTTTGTAGATTTGAGGTGAGTCCTCGTGGACACTCCCTACCTGGTGAGACCCCATTTCCTTGTGCCACCTCTTGCCTTTCCAATACATTTTTTTTTTCATAAAAGACCATTAGAACTAATTCCATCATGACTCACATCTAAATTTATCACAGATATCCAGGGGCTGGCTGCTTAAAAGCATGCTGCCTCGCCATGAGTGAGCCTTCTGTGCTGTTAGGACACCTTCCCTAACCCATTCACTTTCCTGTTTTCCTAGGTGGTCAGCTTGCAGTTTCCACTTCATTCCCCATTCTCACTTTCAGCTGCTGCCTCACTTTCTCTTTCCCTGAGAAAATTTCTCCTGATGGCATAAGTAATGTCCACAAACTCGCACAAGCACGTCTATTCAACTACCTGAGTCTCACTGCTGAGTTTGTGTCCTTCCCTCCCCACTATTCCTTTTCTATAGAATAACTGTCCTTTTCCAAGGCCAATCCTTTCTTCTGGGTCTTACATCCCATCTTCCTTTTGCTTTCTCAAGAGCATTGCACTAGTTTTTCTCTTTCCGTTGCATCAACACATTTTCCTTTTCTAAGGAATCATCTCATTAGCATGTGACTGTATTGTAATAGCTCTTATTATTAAAAATATGTCATTGCCCTTCATCTTCCTTCAGCCTACTCCTCCCCTCCTCTCCTCCCCTTGACACCACAAACTTGGAGTTGGGCTACCCATTATCATCTGTTCTCCCTCAATTTCAATTCAATTTTTATGAATGTGACAGTCAATCCTAAGTTCCTCAGTCTACTTTTTCCTATTAGTAGCATTTAACCAAGTTGATCTCTCCCTCCCTGAAGCACAGTTCTTTTGGCTTCAAAGCCCCCACGCTGTTCTGGCTTGCTTCCTTCACCAGCCACTTCTTGGACCCTGTGCTTTTCCTTCTTTTATTGGTCTCTCAGTATTACAGCATTCTGGAGCACAAACTCTGAACATGTTCTCTTCTCCTCCTGTGTTCAAGTTCAAGTGCTCTAATCCAGTACTCTGGCTTGAACTGCCATCTACCCCAGGGGTTCTCGATCAAGGGTGATTTGGGAAGTGGGAGGAGATATTTTTGGTAGTCACAACATCTAGTGGGTAAAAGCCAGGGATGCTGTTGGACATCCCCAAATCCATGGGACAGCCCCCTGCAACAACAACAAAAAAAAATCCAGACCCAATGTCCCTGAGGATGAGAAAACTAGATCTACCTAGACCTCTGGGAGAAGGACTCGGCAACCCACTCCCCGCAAAAAAACCATCAGCCATTGAAAACCATATAAATAGCCAAGAAGCACTAGCAATAGTGTTTCCCCTGTTGTACCTAAGGTGGCTATAAGTTGGACACTGACTCGACAGCACCTAACAACAACAACCTAGACATCATCTCTGACCTCTGGAGTTATGTGTCCAACATGCTTCTTTGCTTGTTCATTTTTGTTTTTTGAGACAGGGTCTCATTATGTAGCCCAGGCTGGCTTCAAATTCTCCACCTTCCTGCCTCAGCTTCCTGAGTGCTAGGATTCCAGCTGTGTGCCACTATGCCTGGCCCATCATCCTTATTTGGGTATTTAACAGATAACTCAAACTCAACATGTTCCAAACTAAACTTTTGATTTAGTCTAGGGTCCCTAAGAGAGATAACCTGAGATGGGACTTATATACTAATGCTTTAGTGGGAGGTGTGAGAATATGGGACCAGGGAAATGGGACAAATGGGGAAGGATAGTATACACATACAAGGTAATGAGTTGCCAACCTGGCCACACTGTATGAGCACAGAGACACAGCCTGTCACTAGATCACGTGGTGAATTGGCCACGCCAAGAATACAAGTAGAAAGATTTGTCTACCAGCTCCATCCTAGCTTACATCTCCCATGGGCCAAGTTCCTATTGGCCCATGGAGCTGATCATTTACCTCCAGGGGGCTATGTCACTCACCCGTACCTTTTTGCAGTCTTGAGGAATCCAGGTCCACCCATTGCAGTGTGGTCAACCGCAGGAGACCGAACTCGGCTGCCCACAGAGCAGGCTTTTCCAGCAGCATCTGCTGCACGGCAAGTGGCCATAGGGCAAGAGGAACAGTGAGGTGGGGAGAATCAGAGGAGAGGCCTCAGCTAACCCACACAATAATAAGGGAGATACGTAAGGTTCCAGACTTCATGTAGTTCACATTCAGTGGGAGAGAAACTGTCCTCTACCCTCTTCCAGTTCATGGTATCAATACTCATCTGGGTACTAAGGCCACAAGCCTAGGACATATTCCTGAAATTTTGTGTCCTCACAGCCCCAATTCTGTCATCTCTGTTTGAAAGTGTAATCAGATTCCAATCACTTCTCACATTCACCACTGTCTCCCTCATCTAAACCATCACTGCTAATGCTTCTTAATAACTTTCAAACTTCTGCTTCGTGTCTAGTTGCCAGAGTAAGCTTGTAAAAACCCCAACCTTATTACATTGCCACCGTGATGCAAGTCTTTCAATATTTTCCCATTGTACTCAGAATAAAATGAAATATTCTTACCATGGCCTAAGTGGCCCTGCCTACCTTTTGGACCTGCCTTCTATGGCACTTTTCCTTGGTCACTTCTTTCCATACTGGCCTTTTGTTTCCTGAATATACTAAGCTTGCTCTTGCCTTAGGACCTTTGCCCTTGCTCTTATATCCATTGGTCTGATCTTCTATTCCTTGCTCTCTCTCTCCTTGAAATTTTTTTGTTCAAATGATATCTCTGCAGAGAAGTCCTTCCTACCTGCAAATCTACATTTGTCATTCTCTATCTCCATTTTGTAATTTATCTGGTGTTATAATGCTGGTGTGTTTATACCCTGTGTCTCCCTCTAATATGTGAGCTCCATGAAGTCTGGGTTCTTATGTGTCCTGGTTATTCCTATGTGTCCGGTGCTAGAACAATGTCTGGCCCAGAGCTGGGACTGGGAAAATACTTGTTGAATGAATAAGTATCTTCATACCTTTAGAACAGGGGGCTGGGATCAAGAATGCTGAATTCCCTTCTCAACAACTTTTTCCCAAATCCTTGGAGGTCCAAGGTCCAAATTGTGTTCTAAACACATCTATCAGAAACATCGAAGATCCCTTAATCTTAATGTGCCCCCTAATAAACCCTGAATTTAGGAACCTGGGATTCTATGCAGTCTGCGAATGAATCTCTCCTAGCAAGGCAATCTCCAAGTGCTGAGTTAGGGCAAGCACATCTGCCTAAAGCCAGAAAGGTTTAGGGGTATTTAAAGGAGGGAAGGGTGAGGTTTTAGCTCAGTTGGTAGAATGCCACTTTGCACTTTCTGAGGCCCTGGGTTCAATCCCAGCACTGCAAAAACAGAAGGACGTGGCAGCCCACTCCCAGAACAGTCTCCAAACAATCAGCCATTGAAAACTCTGTGAGGGTCACTATAAGTCAGAGATGACTGGATGGCAACTAACAACAACAAAGGAGGGAAGCCTGCAGCCCTACTACTGTGGCATCCGATCCCATCAGATTTCAGAAGTTTAGTAGGGTCTGGCCTGGTTAGTACTTGGATGGAAGACCACCTGGGAATACCAAAGTAATGTAGGCTTGGAAGGCCCTGGCAGCCCACTCCCAAAACAGCCACTGGAAACCTTATGAATAGCAGAGAAACACTGCCAATAGTACCAGGCATGGCACAGGGCTATGAGTCCTACTTGACTCCATGACACCTAACAACAACAACAACAACAACAACAACAACAACAACAACAACAACAACAGAAGGAAGAGGAAGCTGCAAGAGCAGGGTAGAGAAATAGGCAAGTAGGGAAGTGCAACATGGCTAGGACAGGACCAGAAAATGTTTATTATATCTAGTAGGATTATGCCCCATAGGATTCTAGCAGCAGCAGCAGCAGCAGCAGAAAAACCCAGGGACTTGATAGTCGTTCAGCACAAAGCATCACCTCCTTACTTTTCTTTCCTTCTTTCCTTCCTCTCTTCTTTCTTTCTTTCTTCCTTCCTTCCTTCCTTCCTTCCTTCTTTCTCTTTCCTTTCCTTCCTCTTTCTCCTTTCTTTTCCTGTCCTCTTATCTTTTTCCTTCCTTCCTTCCATCCTTCCGACTTTTCCAATAAAGCAGCAGTGCAAAACGGTAGGGAACAACGGAGTTACTGGGATGGAGGGATATGCTTGAGAGGTGGGAAAAGGGAAGAGTTTAATATGGCAAGGAGGAGTACTATGAACAAGAACTCATGGTTCATCAAAGAAAAGCTGGGGCAGGAATCCAGAGGAGAGGCGGGAACAAACGTTTTTACTTTTGTGAAAGCAACGCTGGGATCTGAATCTGGAGGAGGGATTTAACTAGCTCCATCCCTGCGATCATTGTACCGCCTGGGCAACCCCGCAGAGGCCCTGCCTTCCACTAGCCACAATAGAGTGGGGAGGATGCAATCATTGGCTTTGATTAAAGAGGTGGGTGGTGTGGGAGAGAGGCAAAGCGAACTGCGGTGATGCGAAGGGGTGGTCCCAAGGCCGCCCGAAGAGCCAATCAGCGGCGACTCTGGGTTCCTGCCAGCTCCTTAGCGACTCCGCTGCAGTTGAAGTACGGGAGCCGCGGACTGCCTCCTCTCTCGCTGTAGGCGCCCGGGCGCCGCTCCTCAGGGCGCAGCGCACGCCCCGGGCTTGCGCTGCCTGTGCGCCTCTGTGAGGGCCCCTTCCCGAATAAGTTGCAAGCAATGGAAGTGGCCCCATGGAGACACTAGGCCGAGGAAGAGAGGCTGCGGGAGGCTGGCTGGAGGGTGGGAGTTGAGTAGGCGACTTGCTTCTCAGATCCATCCCAATTAGCTCCAAGTTGGCAGACAACCGCACCAGCCCACGAAGACTTCGGTCCCCCACAATTCATATTCTATGCATTTCAAAATATTCTAATCGTAAGAAAACTTCAACTCCTGTGGTAGGTTAAAGAGGCACCGACCCTTGGGACCACTGCCTCCCAGTAACACCGCTTACATGAAACCCAGGGGTTGCCAGCTGCCGAGCTCGGCATCCCTCCCAGTCAGCAGCGGAGAGAAGCTGGGTGGGCCTCGCAGAGAGCCCCCTGGGGGAGGAGCAGGATGGCGCATGGGGCAGTGCCATGGAAGAAGATCACTGTGGGACCGCACAAACGCAAACCCATCTGAGGAGTCCTGGCAGGGACACCACGGCCTGCATTGCGTCGGACCTGACCATTTCCAATGTGAAATTTCCAGGGAAGGTCGTGCGCGGCTAGGGGCCGTGCGTGGGCCGGATTTTGGGCCACCGGAGAAGTAGAGTTAGGGGGTCGGCTTTTCGGGTAGGAGAGGAAAAAGCTGTGTTGGCAAGGGTGGGAACTGAATGACAACCCCCCTGTGCAAAACCACCCCCTCATATTTTCCATCTACCTCCTCGCTCCTGCCCTCCCCCGCCCTCCCCAACCCACGCCCGGGTGGGCCAATCGCTGCTCCGCATTTCAGGCGCTTTCTCGGGTTTCTGCTGATCTTGCAGCGCCCAGAAATGGACCGAGCGGACAAGCGCCGCACGCACCCTACCCGGCTCAGAGCTCCTACAGGCTCGTGGTGTGCAGTGTAGCCTAGGCGAGCTACGCGGTAGGGTGCGGAGAGTAGAGGGGGCCCGAGCACCATGTAGATCCAGGCTCTCGCCCGCCCGCCTCCTTCGAGAGCGAATCAAGGGCTCCCACGGTGTTAGGAGGGGGCAAGAGTGCTGTTTGTCGTCTTTTGCTTCGCCGCTTTAGGAGAGGGTGGCATTTTTGCTTCTCATTCTCCGGAATTCCCTGCACCAGAGAGAGGACGGCGTCGCCAGGTTGCTGTTTTAGGGAAACTGTGGGGTAGGGAACGGACATTTCCTCAGTAGCTGCTCCGTAAACGGGTTGTCCAGCTGAGGGGGACATAGGACGAGTGCACGGACCTGGGCGGCGAGTTGCCCCGCGCCTCTCGGATGCTGCTGCAGCAGCCGCCCTTGCTCCCGCCCGGGTACCGCAAAGGCGACCTGCCGCATTCCGACTCCGGCTCTCCGCCGACTCCGCACCGCCCCTGCGCCAAGCCGGCCGGCCAGGTAAGGGACTCCCCAGCTCAGGGCTGCAGAGGGTGGGGTTGGAGTGACCGGGTAGGGTAGAGTGGGAGTGCGAGGATGCTGCCTGAGACCCAGCGTCTCTCAGGGCATTTCCGATCTCCAGTTTAACGAAGTTATAAACAGATCGGCTGTTTGCGTATTGGGGAAAGTGGGGTGGAAGAGCCCCAAACTTGGATTTCTGGGTATCTGCGTGTGTGTCTGTCTGTGTGTATTTGACAACCCTGCTAAAAAGTCCAGTGTGGTCTAAAAAAGCTGGAAGTCTGTGCTCTTCGGTGTCTGTAGGTCCGTCCCATCGGAATGCTTCTGATTTTCTACCCTCCCATATCACTTTCTATTTCTCTGCAGCGTCCATCGATCGCCCTGGTGGGAGCTTAGAAGGCAGCAGGCGAAGAGGGGTAGGAGGGGGGAAAGCCAAGGAGCAGCAGAGGGGGTGGCAGGCGTGGGGATCTGCTGAGCTGGCACTGCACCCGGTCCTAGGAGGGCTCCAGGAGGGGGGTGGGGAGCCGGGGCGGCCCCGCAGCGATGGCCTGCTCCTCTAGAACGGCACTGCGTTAAGGGACCTCGGAGCAGGAAGAAATACCAAAAAATAACTTAAAAAAAAAACCAAAAAAACAAAAAAACAAAACAAAACACAACAACAACAACAAAAAACAACCTCAGGCGAATACAGAGCACACCCCTAAAACCCAACCGTCACAAAAAAAGCTGCAGCAGGGCCCTCAGGCAAGAGGGACTCCACATTGAGAAAGGCAGGGTGGAGGGGAAGGGAGTCACCAGCTAGGTCTCGGATCTCCAGCCCTGTTCGCTTTGCAGCCCCTCCCCCTGAGCGTGGGGAAGCCACACTCTCCGGTGGGGGGGCCTCTCGGGTCCCCCCCACCCCTCTCCCCCGCGCTCTTTCGCATCCCGGGCTCTCTCCTGGCCTCTCGTCCCTACGCCTGGCTTCCACCATGACGGTGATGTCGGGGGAGAACGTGGACGAGGCTTCAGCCGCCCCCGGCCACCCCCAGGACGGCAGCTACCCGCGGCAGGCGGACCACGATGACCACGAGTGCTGCGAGCGCGTGGTGATCAACATCTCCGGGCTGCGCTTCGAGACTCAGCTCAAGACCCTGGCGCAGTTCCCCAACACGCTGCTGGGGAACCCGAAGAAACGCATGCGCTACTTCGACCCCCTGAGGAACGAGTACTTCTTTGACCGCAACCGGCCTAGCTTCGACGCCATCCTTTACTACTACCAGTCGGGGGGCCGCCTGCGGAGGCCAGTCAACGTGCCCCTGGACATGTTCTCCGAGGAGATCAAATTTTATGAGTTGGGCGAGGAGGCCATGGAGAAGTTCCGGGAGGACGAGGGCTTCATCAAGGAAGAGGAGCGCCCCCTGCCGGAGAAGGAGTACCAGCGCCAGGTGTGGCTACTCTTTGAGTACCCTGAGAGCTCGGGGCCAGCCCGGGTCATTGCCATAGTCTCTGTCATGGTCATCCTCATCTCCATTGTCATCTTTTGCCTGGAGACTCTCCCGGAGCTGAAGGACGACAAGGACTTCACAGGCACCATCCACCGCATCGACAACACCACGGTCATCTACAATTCCAACATCTTCACGGACCCCTTCTTCATCGTGGAGACCTTGTGCATCATCTGGTTCTCCTTCGAGTTGGTGGTGCGCTTCTTCGCCTGCCCCAGCAAGACGGACTTCTTTAAAAACATCATGAACTTCATCGACATTGTGGCCATCATCCCTTATTTCATCACCCTAGGCACGGAGATAGCTGAGCAGGAGGGCAACCAGAAGGGTGAGCAGGCCACTTCGCTGGCCATCCTCAGGGTCATCCGGTTGGTAAGGGTTTTTAGAATCTTCAAACTCTCCCGGCACTCTAAGGGCCTCCAGATCCTGGGCCAGACCCTCAAAGCTAGTATGAGAGAACTAGGGCTGCTCATCTTTTTCCTTTTCATAGGGGTCATACTGTTCTCTAGCGCAGTGTACTTTGCCGAGGCGGAAGAAGCTGAGTCGCACTTCTCCAGTATCCCCGATGCTTTCTGGTGGGCGGTGGTGTCCATGACCACTGTAGGATACGGTGACATGTACCCTGTGACAATTGGAGGCAAGATCGTGGGCTCCTTGTGTGCCATCGCTGGTGTGCTGACAATTGCCCTGCCCGTACCTGTCATTGTGTCCAATTTCAACTATTTCTACCACCGAGAAACTGAGGGGGAAGAGCAGGCTCAGTTGCTCCACGTTAGTTCCCCTAACTTAGCCTCTGACAGTGACCTCAGTCGCCGCAGTTCCTCTACTATGAGCAAGTCTGAGTACATGGAGATCGAAGAGGACATGAATAATAGCATAACCCATTATAGACAGGCCAATATCAGAACTGGCAATTGCACTACAGCTAATCAAAACTGCATTAATAAGAGCAAGCTACTAACCGATGTTTAAAAACAAACAAAAAGCCCCACTTACCTAGCAGCTCAAAAGACTGAAAAACCAAACAAAAACAAAACCCCTAGTGACACATGTCACACTTTGTACATGTTTCATTAAATAGTCTTTGAATGCTCTATTTAACTGTCAATGCATTGTTGCATTGTGGATTTTGGGACTGGTGAACCAGAAGCTTTCAAGATCCGTGAAAAAAAAAAAAAAGAAACTATTTTCATTTTATTAAAAAATGAGAACAGAAAGTATTTTCTAAAACTGGCTTTAAGATGCAGTCCATTAACTAGTCTATGTAAAATAAAATTCATGTGCTTTCCCATACTGAATATTTCTAATCCTTTGGCTTCTTTAATATTTTTTAAAAGTACAAACCAGATGATCACTTAGAAATATTGAATTAAAATTTGCATGGAACTCCAATATAAAATCTTTGGAAACTGCACAGCACATTTAAGACTGTGCATCAGATGTACTATATGTAACATGATGTGCCAGCCACAATGGGCAATGAACAAATGTTTTTCTTTGATCAACTTAACTGCATAGTACAAGGTGAACAAAACCAAAATTACTTGAGACTGGTTCACAAAGCACCTTATAAATCTGATACTGTTCCTGATCTGTAGGGATTTTCCCTCTGCCCCATTCTTCAAATTCAGACTATTCTCTAAGAGAAAGATAACCAAATTAATTAACCCATTCACCTGCAGTGCTGCTAAGTTTTCTCACCTGCAGATAAGCCAAATATAGGTCTTTTCTCACCTATCCTGCACCCTGATCCCTGGCTTTCAGAACTGGATGTAAAACTTTACCCTCCTTATAGCAACAGAGCACAAGAGTTAAATGTGAAGCATGTTTGAATCTGATCACATTTATTTTATAATCGCATGCTGAGAACGTTATCCCAGACAATAGGGAATAAGCTTACGTTGAAATTGACTCTCCTAAAAATAGATTCTTTTTCATTTGCATTCACCAAAAGTGCACTCCTTCATTTATTAACTATTTTATTAGTAAACAAAATACTGTATTTAGTGCATATGCTAGCCGGATGGGAACAATAGCTTTTTGGAACTCGAAGCATGTTCTCTTATTCAGCATTATGGCCTATCTGATTAAGATGTACCTCAAATTAATTAATGCATGATTTCAGTAATAAAAAATTTTTTTAAATAATAAAAATTACAAGTCTGAGGGATGAAAGGCCCAAAAGAAATAATGGGGGGTGGGGGTGGGGGACACTTCGTCAATTTTCCTGCCTTTGCTCAGGGAAATGTCAGGCTTCAGTGCAGGTGTAGGGAGAGAGATGATCAATATGTCCATCCCTTAAAGGGAAACTCTGTGGAAAACTAAGGCGTCAAGGTGTATGCAGTAATACCTAAGACAAGCATTCTTTCTAGTCAAACATAAACACAAGCAAAACCAACAATCCAACAAAAAGGTGCAATATTGCATGTTTTTGGTGCATTCTTAGGATGTAAATGATCATGTTTATCTCTTGTATGCATCCAAAGCAGAGCTGATTTCTTTTGGCAGTCATGATTTGAAATCTGTAGAGACTTCCGCCCTCCCCTTGAGGCTCCCTGAAGAAACTCAACCAATTGATTTAATAGTTGCGTAGTGCCTTTATCCTGTACCCACAGTGAACTGCAGAAAGTGCCTCCATAACCCAGCTGAGAAGTTATTTAACAAAAGGGAGGAAAGGTTGGGGCACAGACATTTCGCTTTTTCTGTTTGTTTGTTTTTGTTTTTCCATCTTCACTCTCTCACTTCACCACTGTGAGAAGACCACACCACCCTCAGCCCTGGAGAGGAGAGCCAGGACGGTGCTGTCTCTGCAGCCAGCCAATAGCCTGGTCCTCTTGACAGCCTAACTCTGGATGAGTACCGAGTTTGAGACCCATCTTCGAACTGGACATGAACTGTGAACTAGCTTTTTCCTCTTCTCCACCGGAAGCCGAGATCAACTTTTTGGGAATTTATTTCCCCTGGAGGGCCACTCTGGACATGCAACACTCCCTCAGGTCTACTGTAGTGTTCCCGGGACATTCCTTCTTCTTTCTCTGTAAGCTACAGCATTTTGCAGATCTTTGACAGTCTGATCTTCTCAGGCGTCATTGTGGATGTGGGAACATTCAGTTCATAGTGACCTTTCCAAGGCCTTCCCTCTTGGCCTGCCCCCTTTGGATGTGTCCTGTGATGCTCCTGTGGGCGACTCGCCTGGCACTCACAGGCTGAGCCTCTGACTTCTGTTTCCCCAGCTGAGCCCAGAGATCGGTGGGGGGGATCTGTTGGGCCCAGCTGAAAGACAGCCATGTGACAAAGACTTCTGGAGCCCAGCAGCTGTCCACCAGTGAGGAGGCACTTGCAGCCTTTTTAAGGACACCAGAGTGGGGAGTCTTCATTCTGCTCTTAGCATGCTGCGGCCTGCTGCTGACCACCTTCCATTCCTGCTCGGCTTCTTCTGGAATCTTCCCTGCTACTTCTGTCACTTTCTCCCATCCTATCCTTGGCAGTCAACCAAAACACTGCAGTGACACACACCCAGGCTGGCTGACTTGATTGAAAGAAAGAGCATGGGTATTTTCTTTCCCTGTATAACCTTTGTGAGTTGGTAAGGTGAACACAACACACATCCTAGAAGATGAAGGGCCAACAATGCCCAGCCTCTGGTTGCCAGGCATGAAACAACCACACGGTGTTTCCTCTGCATCTGAACCTCATACTGGCTATCGATTCCTCTCCTACTTGCTTAAAATTTTCCAGTTGGGGGAAAAAAAAAAGCCAACCCCTCTCCCAGTTCCCAGGGTTTTCTTGATCTTTTATTTCAACTTTGAGGTCTGGGACATGATAGAACTTGAAACGCTGCACTATGTCAACAGTAAGAATCCATTCAGTCCTGTTGGGATGGATGGGTCAGAGGATGAGAAATTGGGACCAAGACTGATAAAGCGGACTCCAGCTACTTGGTATACCTCTTGTAGTTATGCCCTGCACTGGTTGATTCTTCTGCATGTGTTACAGGGAAAAGTGCTGCATGCATTGAGCCCGTCCACCTGGGATTAGGGATGAACTGCTGTTATGAATTTGGGGTGGCATGGGAAAAATAGATACTGCTTACCCATCTGTAGTGCACTGCAATGAACTCAGTGAGAACAGAGTACAGGGATCATCTGTGTAGCATAGGCATGAGACATTTGACAAAGCTCTTCCCCCTGCACTGTAATGTGCTGAAATGTCTTTGTAGACCTGAAGGTGCACTTAACAAAACTGCCTATTAAGGAATCACTATCATTTGGTTGACTTCTTCATATTTACTTTATTGAACTTTACGCCTTTTCCTCCCCTTTTAGGTATTGGGCTTTGAGGGCTCATACCCTGAGTACTCGTTTTCTCCAGAAGGAGACGACTTCTAATGTGCTGGTAGCCATAGCTCAGCTCCTCCAGTGTGTGGGCCCTAGTTCAATAGGGCTGCAGTGGAAGGGTTGGGTCACACTAGGGCTGTTAGCCATCCCAGAATCTCTGAAGTGGTTAGGTCACCTCAAGTGATCTCAATCAGAGAGACCAAAGACATTAATTTCCTCTTTCCTTGGATTTCTAAAAGACAGATTATAGCCAGGCCAGGCTTTTGTTTATGCATCCCTCCCTTCCCCATCTGTGCACAAGCCCCTTCCCCTTACTTCTCTTTGAGACTTGAGTTCAGATGCTCAGTTAAGTCAGTTCTCTGGGAATGTGTTAGTGGGTTAGACCAGCAAAATCAGATTCACCGATAGCAAGTTTTTCTTCTGCATTATGGCCAGTGGACAGTCACTTCTCTAGAATGAAGTTGTAGAGTGAGTTTAGATTCCACAGGGTGGAACTGAAGCACAGCATACATCACAATCTTGATCCACTTGAGAATCAAACAAACAAACAGAAAATGTGTAAGTGGTAAATGAGGAATAAATATCTCTAAGTAGAAATTTGGTTCAGTCCATAGATGGCCTTCTTCATGTTAGGTATAGTTAGAAAGTTTTCAAACTAGTTATGGTCTAAAAGAGCCAGTAAAAGTAGTTTCCAGCCTTCCCATTTAATATAGGAACCCTTAAAACAACTTTAGAATTTAATTTCTTGTTTGGTAGATTGGGTTGAGCAGAAAGTGGAGAGAACATTAGCAGAAGGCAATTCCCCATTTTCTTCCAGGAATGACTTATTCCTGGGCGTGGTGAGGATTGGTGGGTGGTAACCATCCATGGTATAAAATTGTTAGAAAGACTATAAACTGCCAAACAACCACTTTATCTTTCAGCTTTTTCCAAGCAAGACTGAAGTCTTTTGATGTTTATGTTCATTTTAAGAAGACAAATAAACAAACTAGAATTTTAAGACCAGACAGAACTCAAGTTGAATTACAATCTCAGGAGGTGGGCTCTCACCTACCATATGGGATTTTAGGATTCATATTCATATCATGGAACTTCAGGGTATATGCAAACATATTTAGCATGTCTCAGGTCAATCTTAAAGGAATGTATATTACTTATCACTTTTGTAAAGAAAAAAGCAGGGGTTGACTTGCTCGCCTAAACCATTCTATTACCTTGGGTCACTGTGCAAACTCATTCAGGGTACAGACGCCGGGTTAGAAACCCTGGGATCAAATGCCTATCTCTTTGCTCAGGCAAAATGACCTTGGGCTTTCTGGGTAAGTCTACTGCCTATGTAAAGGATAAGGCCCTGCTGACCTCAGGACTATTAGCTTTAAGGAGATTAACCCCTAGTCACAGTGATTTTCAGTTAGGAGCTAATGAAGAGTTTACTTTTATAACATGAGACTTCAAAGTGTCTAGAAAAAAATTTGTACCACAGTCAGAGAAGAATAAATGGCATAAGGAAAGGAAAGAAAAGAAAATCTTTGCAGAAGATTTCAGGTCAAAAGTTGTCTCCTCTCTAAAACTTGCAGAAATGCTTTTCTTCTCTTCAGTGCACTGTTTTGGGACCGTTTATGCAGCAGCTATAAGTAGACTACATGGACTGTATATGACATGCCTCTATTATTAAAGAGGAAGTATTACTGAGGTTAAAAACACACAATTGAGTAGTATTAATTTGAAGTGCACCATCAGGACAACAAACCATTTAAGCTGAAAAGTCTCTACTTTATTTCTTGAGTTTGCCAGTTGCTTACCCCTTGAGTTAAGGACGTGTCTCGTTTTCACCTCCTGTGCATTTTCCCTGCCCTAACTGTTTAACATGTCAAGTAGAGGACATTGAATGTTATGAATTGAGAGCCTAATTGATACGCATAGTTTTCATCTATGCAATTTTACTTGCTTCTGTCACTTTATGATCTGTTCATATTTGGCATCAATTAAAGATAATTTTTAAGGATCTTAGCGTGGAATATCTTGACTGGTTATTTGTCTCTTGTTTAACTGGTCTTTGGTTGGGGGGCTTTGCTCATACCCTCTACTGTGGGGTCTCTTTAAATAACATGAATCAAGATAAAATCGTGAAGGGTCTTTGCTTCCTTTGGAGCTCATGGACTATCTCTGCTATCCAAAGAAGTACGCTGGGTTGGCATTTTGATCATAAATTCTCAGTATGGTCTTCGGTAAGACCACAATTTGGATCCTTAGAATTTGGCCTGTGAAAGTAGTGGGATATCAAGCTTTGAAGAGGGGGAAAAAAAAAGAAATGAAACTCAAGGGATTGAAGTCATTGGTTATATTCACTTAAATTGCTTTTGATCTGACACCATATTTTTCATCCATAGCCTAAGAAGCTTTGCAGGAAGGCTAGTGTGTGTGTGTGTGTGTGTGTGTGTGTGTGTGTGTGTGTGTGTGTTTGTGTGTGACAGTGCTATGATTTTGCATCAAATGTCTTGATAGTTATACCATGGTGTTAGAAGTGATTTTGATGTGGAAGAACAAAGTGGTTTCTAGCTGTTCCTTATGTATACTTTATCCACATGGTTCTATGTGTGCTTGACATTTTTCTTTCTTCCTATCATTTTTTTTTTTTGTGGTACTTGGGGCCTGATCCTGGGGCCTCATGCATGATTTGCAAGTGCTCTACCACTGAATTACACCCCCAATTGCTTTTTTAATTTTTAATTGAGACAGGGTCTCACTAAGTCACACAGGCTGTCCTTGGCCTTGAAACTGAGATCCTCCTCCCTCTACCTCCTGAGTCACTAGGATTACATGCATGAACCATCTCACCAGCCCTTCCTTTTATTTATTTTGTAATGACTTATTGATGCATTTCCTTTTCATTCTTCCTGAAATTTAGATCTTCTCTTGTCTTTTTATTTATTTATTTAACTTATTTTTTGTGAGACTGGAGGCTTGAACCCAGGGCCTCATGCATGCTAGGCTAGTGCAAGACCCCTGCCCAGCCTCCCTTTTAAAACTTTTTACCTTGAGACAGGATCTCCCTAAGTTGCACAGACTCCTGGGATTCCCGCCTCAGCCTCCGGTGTTGCTGGGATTACAAGTGTGCACCTTGATGCCTGGCTAGATTTTCTCTTTTCTTCCTTGTGAATATCACATCTTATACAAGCTCCTTCGTGTCAGAGACCACAGGGTTCAGGACATGCCTTCTATTGTGTGCCAAGTGTGCTGGGTAGCTGATGCATCGTTATGGAATTATCTTGTTTTGTGACATGTTTGAGTCGTAAGATTTGGAGGTGGGGATTGTTTTTGCTCAAAAGTTGTTGCTGGAAGTAGATTAGGAGGCTAGGTGGGCAGCTGCCTATGATTTTTCAGTTATGGGCAGATAACAGGGAAGGAAAAAGAGAACTAAATTCATACCAACAGCAGTGGGCGTTCAACTCAGGGCACATACAACCTCCATCATGTTGCTCAAAGCTCAGCCTTAGAGTGATCTTCTTGAAGAAAAAGCAGACAGAACAGGTTGGGCAGGGCTGTAACTGGAAGCTTTGTTGCACACAAAACTTCAAAAGGAAGGCCAGTTTTAGGGGAAGTCAACCAGAGAAACTGAGGCCAGATAGCCGTGTGACCTGATTGCAGCATCTTTGCAACTGAGGGCATCTGTTCTCTACTCCATCTGATTTCAAGCTTTCTGAGCAGGCTGGAATGGTGAGGAGGGCCAGCTCTGGGGCTGAGCAGAGTGCGTGGGTGTAAGTATTGTACAGATAAGACAACTGTTTTACAACTGCAAAGCACCCCTTTGAACCATTCTAAGAACAGGTCATTCAAAATATCTTATTTAATTAACTGAATCCCAGATACCATTGCCTGCAACTGTACCACTGTGGCATGTGATCCCCTCAGATCTCAGACTAAGCAGGGTACTTGGCTGGGAGACCGCCTGGGAACACCAGGTGCTGTAGGCTTGGGAGAAGGACCTGGAAACCCACTCCCAAAAATCAATCAGCCATTGAAAACCTGAAAATACTGTTTTGCCTGTTATGCATAGGATCACTATGAGTTGGACACCGACTTGCTGGCACCTAACAACAGCAACTAGATACCATCAGTTATAAGATGCACAGTTGTCTGGTATATTACTAAGAAAGACAGAACTTTGATAGTTATGACCAACCATCACATTGATTCATCCCAATTTTAGAGATATAAGAAAATATAGGTTTTCAAAAGGAATCTTAGAATCTATGAAATTATAGATTATATTGTCTGGGGATGCAGCTCAGTGGTAGAGCACTTACCTAGCATGTATAGGGCCCTGGGTTAGATCCCCAGCACTGCAGAAAAAGAAAGGAAAAGAAAATGCAATGATTATAGTGTATTTCCTCTTTTGTTTCCTGGTGTGATGAAAGTTTTGACATCTGAATCCTTTAAATTTGGCACTTTCCTTCAGACTTGATCCTGGGCTAAAATGCTTTTTGTTTTTGTTTTCAGCGCTCAGGATTGAACCCCGGGGGCTTGCACATGCTGGAGAAGCACTCCTCCACTGAACCCTGCCCCACTGCCATGGCTAGAAACTTTAGGTCTTCTTTTAACTCAATTTTTATCCTATACTGTGCTTGGGCCCGACCCTAACTCAAGCTTTGTTCTAGGCATTGCAGACATGTTAGTTAATGAAGCCATGTGCTCCAGAGATTATTTTACCCAGTAAGGGTCTTAGACTTAAGGAAGACATATGAAATGAGGTTTGGTCTTGCTGTATCTCCCTCCCTTGACCTGTAATGGCTTTCCTCCTATCCTGAGACCTTCAGAATCACCAGCAGCTCATTGCTTTTATAAAGTTGAAGGCAGGTTCATTCCCAGTAAGGTGCTAATAGCAACACTTCCAGTTTGTGTAGCTCTTTTCAGTTTCCAAATTGCTTTCTCCTTATTTATATTGTTTTTATCTCCCTGGTGAATTGGGTAGGGCCATGATGGGCATTCTTATTTTATAGGCTAAGGGACCTGGTCAAGGACGCAGGATGGAGGGAGCAGACCTGGGTTTGTCATGGATTCCACAAACTGGGGTCTGGTGCATGCATGGGATTCTGAGTACTTACTGAGTACATTAACTTTGGAAGGTGTAACATCACTTGTGAAAGGAAGATCAAAGGACTTTGTGCAGTCACTTGGCCTTTGTGAGTCTTTCAATTACTCTCATTCTTAAAACAGAAATATATGACCCCAGAAGGTGTGGATACAATGAGAGAAGATAGGTCCACAAGTTTAGTAAATTCTGTTGTTGTTGTTAGGTGCCGTCCTAAGTCGGTGTCTGACTCATAGTGATCCCTATGTACAACAGGCAAAACAGTATTGTTAGTGCTTTTCTGCTATTCATAGTTTTCAATGGTTGATTGTTTTTTGGGAGTGGGTTGCTGCATCCTTCTCCCAAGCCTAGAGCTCCTGGTGTTCCCAGGTAGTCTCCTACCAAAGTACTAACCAGTCCTAACCCTGCTTAGCTTCTGAGATCTGACAGGATTGGACCCCACAGTGGTATGGCTGTAGGCTTAGTCAATTCTAATGTGATGTAAAAATATGAGATAGTAATAGATAGGTTATAGATAGAGCCATAGCGGGAAGAGTGGGGGAAAGGAAGCCCATGGTAATCCCTCCTTGGAGCAGGAGCTACATTTTAGAAGCAGACTCTAGGGAGAAGGGATGCTTGAGTCAAAGGATTAACTGTGTAGTGGTGGAATTTGAAGCCCCGGGGGTGGAGATGCTTCAGGAGGAAAGTTTAGTACATCCTGCTCATAATACCAGGCAGCTGACAGCCCACAGGACGCTGAGCTGCTGTTTCTAATCTTGTTGCTCCCTTGCTTTATGATATGCATCCTATTTTACATCTTCAGACTCGAAATATCAAGGGTATGCTCTGTCATGCAATATGTTGAAGACCAAAGGTGCCTAATACTTACATCACTTATGAGTGCCTCCTTTCCTCATGTGCAAAATTCTGTCTGGTTTGATTTTTTTTTTTCTCTATCACCTGCAAATATTGAGAAATAAAGCAAGATGTTGCTTGGAACTTTTTCTCATATGCTTGTCTGAGAGACATTTTATAAATATAAAAAAAACTCATTCTTAACTGTCCTTGCTAAAAATATGACAGCCCTCGCAAAGTGTTCATGAGTGAATATAGTCTTTTCCTGAATAGTACATACTACAAAGATGCTTACAAAAATGTATAAAGTATAATATCTCTAAAGTATAATATCTGGTGGTCTAGTCCTTCCTTCTTAAAACCAATTGGATTTAAAGAATAGTAAAACTCTTGTCTGCTTCTTAAGGAATTTTGTTGTGATTTAGAAGTTGAGTATTGAGCCAGGCACAGTGGTGCACACCTGTAATCCCAACTGCTCAGGAGGCGGAGGCAGGAGGATCGCAAGTTCGAGACCAGAATCAGTCTGCGTACTTTAGCAAGACCCTGTCTCAAAAAGTAAAATCATGGGCTGAGGGTGCAGCTCAGTGGTCCAGCACTTGCAAAGCATGCAAGCGCGAGGCCCTGAGTTCAAACCCCAGTACCGGGGGGGGGGGGGGGGGGGGGGGGGGGGAGGAAGTTGAGTATCTATTTGAATCTTAAGTTTATGAAAATTTTTTTCTGGAGAATAACATTCAAGGGCTAAACTGAATTCTCTCACCTATTAATGATTTTTAAAAATAGATTTTATGTGATATGTACATACTTGCTGTGATAACCTAAGCTCATTGTTGTTCAAGTACTGTGCATTAAATGCATCCCAGCAATATTCCCAGAGAAACTAATTCCAATTGAGATTTAGTTTTTTCAAAATTGAAATCAGAGATGATGAATGAGTAGAGTCTAATTTTAAGATAATTATGTTTTGAGCTCAGGCCAAATACAACTTACATTAAAAATTCTTATTCCTCAATATAGTGAATTAAGAATGTTTGGAAATCTAAGATATTTTAATTATTTCTATAAATGATGATTACTTTTCTTTTGCATTTCATGCAATATAATTATTTCTCTGCTTCAGAAAGGAAGTAATTTTGTTTTATGTAAGTTTCTAAGGAAGCTTTTCTGAGACTAAGATTCACTGTACAGTATGTTCCCCTTTCATTATTAACAAGCAAAACATTTTTTAATCTGAGAGAAAGTTGTGCATATGTCAGCCCTTCAAAGATGAGACGCCCACCTCCGTTTTTTGAAGGATTGCAGGATATTAGCTTATTGTTAAAGGACATTTCTAGTGAAGATGGAATAGCTATCTTTAAAATTTCAACAGGATGAAGATCACTTTTGTCGGCATTTACAAAGTAATACTCTTAATGGATAAAAGTGAGTACCATGAATATCATGTAATCACAGTGTTGGCCACTCCAAAAACAAAGTAATGTACCTTGATATAATTTGTGTGTTAGAAAAGATACATTTGACCACTGCAAAAATCTCCAAGGACCACATTAAAGTGGAGTATTTGAAACCAAAGACACCCATTGGATGTGAAGCAAGGCAAAACAGGTTGTTTGGCATGTAAAAGTCAAATACCTGATTTTAATTGTAATTCTCAAGGGTTTGCAGCAAGAGGATGGTGGACAATGGACATGATCATGTTTACCTGCCCACAGGTGGAAAGTTTTGCCAGGACAACTTTCAAGACTCTAGTTTTAGGTGAATGATTAAGAAATAGACTGACAATGGAGAGATTGGAGACCTGGCTCACAGAGGAGCAATAGATAGTATATCAAGTCACTCATGAATTGCTCATGGTTGTTATGGTGACTGAAACAGCGGCTAATAGATAGGTAATTCTATCTATTGTTAAGTGGCAGACTATGATGCTGTTTAAAAAAGCCACATACGTCATCTCAAAGATCAATTTAATGTGCTCAGTGGTCAGCTAAATTGTGATGGAATCAGTTGTTGGACTCTGGATTAAATTATCCAGGGAGTTTGATGGAGTTCAGTAAGACAGACTCCTGGTAATACACATTATGTAGCCATAGTCTTGAAGAGAGGAAGAAGAAGACACGAGATGATTATCAGTTAAGATCTCACCCTAGAATGCTACTAATGCTCAAGACCAAAAACTAACATTTCATTAGGTCCCAAATCTACACACTGACCTAAAGGGAAAATGATTAAGGATGATCTTTAAAAGAAAGAGAGTTGTAAGGGTTATCAGAATGAGAATAACTGTTTCATTTAATGCTTTTCCTTTATACCTGATGATTATACAAGGTGCAATCTCCATCATTCACATAACTCACATTGTTTTATACATATTTTCACATTCATATGCAGTTACTCTGTGAATGAAAATTCTGATCTTGGTCTGTTACAGAAATTCCTAACTTCTCTGGCTAGGCTGACATTTAATCTTCATTGTATTGAATTCAATTCCCCAAAATGGAAAACATTGTTGTTAGGTGCATCAAGTTGGGTCCGATTCATAACGATCCTGTGTACAACAGAATGAAACACTCTCCAACACTGTGCCATGTCCGGCACAATGTCAGTGCTTCTCTGCTATTCATAGAGTTTTCAATGGCTGATTGTTTTAGAATTGTTCTTGGGAGTGGGCTGCCAGGTCCTTCTCCCATTTTTGTGGTGCTTGGGATTGAACCCCTGGGCCTCAGAGAGTGCAGAGCAGTGTTCTATCAGCTTAGATTCTTGCTTGTTTATTTTCTGGTGGTACTTGGGGGTTGAACCCAGGGCCTCACACATGCTTTGCAAGTACTCTACCACTGAGGTGCATCCCCAGCCCCTTTTTAAATTTTATCTTGAGATAGGGTCTTGCTAAGTTACACAGGCTGCTTCTGACCTCAAATTTGGGATCCTTCTGCCTCCACCTCTTGAGTCGCTGGAATTATGGGCATGTGCCACCAAACTCAGTTGAAGTTAGAATCTTGAAAACTATTGTTCTTATGTTCTCTCTTGTGGAGAAGAATTTTGATTTTGGTTCATGTTGACAGTGGGTCTCATTTTAACAAAAACAGTTAATTGGTCTCAAGACCTTTAACCCAAACATTTTCATGGAATATAGCTCTTCATCCATTCTACTTAACACTTGTTTGGCACATTTTCCACATATATATCTGCTTCCTTCTGAGGTCAGAGTTGTCATCAAATTTTGCTTGAAGACTGTTGTTCATATTCTTAGGCCATCTGGATTTTAATTTGCTAGAGCATAATCTTTGGGATTGATGGCTATAGACATTCTAATATTTCTTGAGAGTCTTAAAAGTTGTTTTACTGGCACGTTAATGAAAGCAGAAAAGGGGGACTGGGCCATGAGCTTGAAATGGAGATACAGGACTCTATACAAAAATACGTGCAGGTGGAGGAATCTCTAGAATTGGAATTATATTGCAGGTATGTTTCATCACTTGCTTATGCTATTAAATGACTACTTATCACTTATTTTGGGGGCCTTCATACCTGTATATGGGAGAAGGACCTGGCAATCCACTCCCAAGGCAATCCCGAAACAGTCTGCCTTTGAAAACCCTGTGAGGGTTGCTATGAATTGGATACCGACTCGACAGCACCTAACAACAGCAACAACAACAACAACAACAACAATAACAACAACAACATACCTGTATTTCCAGGAAGACACCTATTCCCCACACCAGCTAATGCATACATGTATATACACATCTATACACATGTGAACACACCCATGCACACACACATCTACACACCATGATCCCTACTCATCTACCTGTCTGTGAGCCTGTATCACCTATCCTATAGGGCATGTGATAAGCTAGCACTTCCAATTATAGTAAAGGTTTGTTACCACTCCTTTTTAATTAAGCAAAAAAAAAAAACTTCATAAAGATATGGTGATAACATTTTCCATTTTGCAATTAGCAAAATTGCCATTCAAAGGAAATTAAAGCAAAACCGACCTGCAGAGCTGAAGGGCCTGGGGCATTGTTCTTTGGGTCCTAAATGCTCATCACAATGACTGTGGTGGGGGTTGCTCTGATTCTACCCTCCCTGGGCTTACACCCCATATGCTCCTCAGGCAGCTGAAGTGCACAGTGATAGACATTGGGCCTGGGGAAGACACAATGTAAGTGAGATTCTGATAGAACTGAGCCTGTGGCCACCTCTGGATGCTAGTCTACTCCTGCCTGGCTGATTCCATCTCCCTTTGTTAAATTCAAAATGTAGGTGTTTTCTATCATATGGGCTGCTCAGGAAGTCATGTTCCTAAGGGGACCACTAGGCCAAATGTCTTAAGTTGTTACCTTGAATTTTCAGACCTTTGTGTTTGTGGGCTAAATGCATGCCTCTTTCCTACTCTGAGACTTTATTTGCTGGTTTATAAATACAGGTGATAACAAGAGTAGATGTGCTGACAATGCTATTTGGCCAAATCACTAATGCTAAACTCTTCTCATACTTTCAAAAGAAAGGTGCTTTACCCTTGTAAAGCCCAGTAGCATGCTTCAAATTTGCATAAATGGAAGATTTGTCATAAATGAAAGAGAATTTATATAATATTCTCAAGACATGTGGTGTTAGTATTATTTAAATCCACACCTTTGTAAGCTAGGGCCCTCTCATTTTACTTAATCCCTGCATTTACAGAGCATAGGAATATTTTTTTCATCTCTCCCATGTATAAAATCCACCAAATTTCATGGTGTCTTGCTTAAAGGGGAAGTATAATGTATTCTTTTTATACCTTTCACATCCTAGGAAGAACTTTCCCATACGGTGCTATTTATTTATTTGACCCTTACCTGGGCCTCTTAGGTGGCAGGTAAGGCATCATATCTAGCTTCTTTCCAGGGAAGGATTGAGTTCCCTGGAATACACATCATTTGGAGATGGAGATTATATGCAGGAAGAGCATTAGGGAGTGCTCTTGAGATAGTACTTGAGGGGAGAAAGGAAAGAAAGGGTGAACAGAAAGTGAGGGCCCACTATTCCTGCAGGGGGCTGTGGGGCTGGGGTGCTCTTCAGGGTTGTGTTGCCTTGGCACATGGGGGCCAGGCCTTCAGATTCACTCCTTGGTCTGACTTTGGATGCAGCTGCCCTGGGAAGGAATACCCCCTTTAGAGGCAATTCCTGCTGAGTGCTGATGGTGGAGAGCACTTTTAGTAGCCAGGGGGTGGGGTGGGGAAATAAACCTTCTAGTCTTGAAGGGGCCATGCTGGTCCATCAGGGCACCCACCGCACAGGGGCGATAAGCTTGCGTGTGGCCGGAGGAAAGGCCCCAAGAGGAAGCGAAGTGAACAGTGAAATAGAGGAACCATTCAAAGGAGGGGTCATCTGTTTCTAATGAGCCGGAATTGACTGTCATTTATAGATTGACTTGTTAAATAGACAAAGTGCTCAGAAGCCCCTGGAGATGCTTCCTCCAGCCCAGCCTAAGCTCTCCTGTATGGATCGAGTTCAATTATTAATCAGAGACAATGGGCGATGCAGGCTAATGCTGTCTAATGGCACAGGCTGGCTAATTGTGCTCCTTCCTAATGTGCGTGCAGCACACAGGTTGGGATAGAGTGGGTATGGCCTGTTCCTCCGAGCGTCTGGACACCTCTGTGGTGCAATGCTTTGAGGGCTCGGAGAAATGCACCAAACCATTTGTGTGACTTAATGCATCTGTATAACATTAGCATTTCCACTTAATGTGTCATATGGATGATAAAGAAGTGTCTGGAAGGGAGCTGGTGGGAAGGGGGCTTTTAAAAGCAAACTCTCAGCCTTTGTGGCCCTAGCATTGTGCCCCTAAGTGTTTTTGTGGCCAATTTAGAACTACCTGGCATGGAATTTATATACCTGAAACCTCATTAAGAGACTCAGCTTGTCATTTGGTCTAGAAGTGACAAGGTTATTTAGATGTTTTCATCTGAAAATAGACCCCAGGAGAACTGATTGTAAGGGCAGGTTTGCACTTGGATCTAAACAAGCCTCTAGGCTATGTGATGAATGGTGATCCCTGTTAATGGGCAGCTCCAATGTGTTAGCAGGGAATTTGCATTTTGAAGAAGAAAAAAAAAAAAAACCCACCTTGCTGCATCAGAAACGAACTGGTCCAGAGTAAATCTGAAACTATTCAGAGAACAAATAGGATTCCCCACACATCTGCCATTTTATAGCATTGAATCCCAGCTGCGTTGACAATCTCGACTTTGTATTTGAAATCCCAAATCTTGGCATTTTAATACTTGAAGTTTAGAATAGAATGCCAACTTGTGGCTGGGGTAGTAAATCAGATAAGCCCATGGATCTCAGCAGTATATATATTAACCATTTAAGGAGTAAAATTGGATTAGCAATATTTAAGGCCAGCTGCTTTCAGTGGTGTCAAACACCCAATGATGTTTGGGTATTTTCAGTTATCACTGGGGATTACCAGAAGCCTACAGCAGGTCTCTGAACAAAAGGCTAGAAAAGGTGGGGAAGCTGTCCCCTCACAGGTTTGACTCTCTTGCTTCAGTGCTGGGAATCTTATCTCTGTGTGTGTATGTGTCCATCTGCAGAGCCTCTGCTTTCTTACTTATTTTTTCCCTTACTTTGAATTAAAAAATTCTAACCATCACTAAAATATATGACCTAAATTCTGATTCAGACCTTTCTAGAAAAGTGGCCTCTTGGGAATGACTGAAGGGAACAGGAAAGTCTGTTTCTTCCTCGCACACTGGAAACCTTGTAGCTGCCATCTCATTCTTCCTAGAAACATGAGCGGGCTCCCCAAATGGATTTACTTCTCCCTCAGAGCTGATGACCAAACCAAAAGGGCTCTAAATCAATGAGATCATTAACGTCACGTGTGTCTTCCAGTGGAGGAAGGCATTATTTCTAAGGAGTGAACTAAACAGACATAAGGAACTGTAGGGATGGACTAGATTTGGCAAATAAAAATATTTGGTCCTACCTAAGACTCTACTAACCCTGCAGCTGTACCACTGTGTCTTCTGATCCTGTCAGATCTTGGAAGCTAAGCAGGGTTGGGCTTGGTTAGTACTTGGATGGGAGACCGCCTGGGAACACCAGGTGCTGTAGGCTTGGGAGAAGGACTCGGCAACCCACTCCCAAAAATCAATCTGCCATTGAAATAGCCTATGAATAGCAGAGAAGCATGACAATAGTGTTTTGTCTGTTGTACATAGGGTTGCTATGAGTCGGACACTGACTCAAAGACACCTAACAACAACAAGACTCTACTGATGGACTCTCAGTTGTTTGCTTATGTGTGAGGTTCTGAGTTATTTCTTTATTTTGGATCCTATTGTGACTAATGCCACGTGTGTGTGTGAGGGGACTTTAGAAGCATGACTCGTGCTGATTTTTCTTCACACAATGTGTACAGATTACTGTCAGTGGCAAATTTTATTCTAAGCATTATCATTACCAAGCCTTACTTTTCTGCTATGAACATTGCAAACAACACTACCTCAATTTAGAGTGCATTTTGATTCATTCACATTTATGGCTGGAAAAATAGAAGGCTAGTATATGCTCTGCACTCTCTGAAGACCTGGGTTCAATCCCTAGCACTGTAAATACAGGAGAAGGATGTGCCAATCCACTCCTGAAGCAATCCTGAAACAAATCAGCCACTGATAACCTTCTAAGTGTCACTATGAGTCGGACTCAATTGGACGGCACCTAACAACAATTTATTTTATACATGTATATATATGTATATGTGTATATATGTATATGTATGTGTGTATATATGTATACATACATAATATATTACATATATATCTATCTAGTAGACATATAGATATATAGTTGATCTATATATACCTGTAGCTCTACCACTGTGGCGTCCGTTCCTATCATATCTTGGAAGCTAAGCAGGGTTGGACCTGGTTAGTACTTGGGTGGGAGACCACCTGGGAACATCAGGTGCTGTAGGTTTGGGAGAAGGACCTGGCAACCCACTCTCAACAATCAGCCACTGAACACCCTATGAATAGCAGAAAAGCATTGACAGTGCTGTTTTGCCTGTTGTATGTAGGGTTGCTATGAGTCGGACACTGACTCAATGGCACTTAACAACAACAACATATCTATATGTCTGATATATACCTACTAGTCTTCTATTTTTCCAGCCATATGTATAAGAGCTGTAACAGACAATGCTCAAGGTAGGGAATATTTTTGGTTGCTATGCAATGAATGTTTGTTAGGAGCCAGCTACTTAAGAGAAAAGGTAAAGAAAGATTTTTGCTCTGGGTCCTCATAGCCATAGGCAATCCTGGGGCTCCTAGTAACACCCTGGGCAATGTTTCAGTGAGAGCAGTCCCAGCTCCCAGAGCACCACATAGCTTGTAGTATGGTCACATGAGGCTTTTTTATTTGGGGGGTGATGTTGTTTTTGCCCTGAGCTGAAAAACCATTTACTAAATTAGAATGTTAATGTGCCCCGTAGCTTTGACAATTGATCTTTTTATCATTGTTGTTGTTGTGAAATGTTAAGAGATGACATCTCATTACCATTGCAGCACTGAAGCACTGAGATCTTAATATCAAGAGAAGCAAAACTTGTTCTTTGGACATCACCTAGAAGCCACTGACCACAGACCAGATATTAATAATGCCTTGGATATGTGTCATGGAATCACAGGGTCTCAGAATCTTAGTGTTCACTTGGGCCTTAAAAGTCATCTCTTTCCTTTACCTTTTTCATGTTTGAATCATCTCAGCTGCATCCTTGCCGGGCCTTCAGTTTTTGTGGAAGTGTTGTCCTAGGAGCATCACATGTATCTGCTTTGATTTTTACCTATGGCTAAAGGTAGAGCCATGGAAAATGTCTAACTGCTCAAAGTTGTAAAGCTAGGTGGTAGAAGACTCAGAGGTTAGGAACACTGATTTCCCAACTAAAATTTAGTTCTTGTATGGACAGGGAGGTAAGTGAGCTGATGCAAGCTTAGAATGGTGATGGAAATGGTGATTAATATATTTATTCTTATGCTGCTGTTGAGTCAGCCTAACCTGACTCAGTGGCTGTTTAGTATGATGTCAGGAACATTCATTTAAGCCAATTTCAAAATGCATTTTCTTTTATGAACAGAAATCTTTGTAATTTGTAAAAACTCATATTTTTAATAAATTTGTCAAAGTCATCCCACTACAAGGTTTTGCAGGATAGCATATTTTACCATTACTGTGTATTATCATATTAAATATTAATTTTTTTTAGCACATTTGATATTATTTTACTAGCGTAAGCATTTAGACATGAAGTAAATAAACTCAGGCTTTGGTTAAATAACAATTTTAGCAAAAATAGGATTGATTCACTTTATTTGGGTGTCATTATTCTGTTTTAAACCTAGTAAGGGTGCTGAATTATATAGAGGATAAAGGTCAACCTCCTTACCATGGTAAAGAGGGACAAGAAGAATCCATGTCAGTAAACTCCCTGCCATGGCAGGGATGTGCTTTTTCTTCCCTCTCAGTCAGAGCACTCCAGAAATTGTCATTTCACAATATCATCTGCTACTCCTGTTTGCACACCCTGTCTTTTTCCAATCTCACAGAACTACTCACCATTTCTGGAATGTCTATTAGTGATATATTTATTATTAAGTCATTATGCCACTGGAGGCATTGTCCTTTGCTTGATAATGCCTTGCTCTCCCATTTTTATTTTTATTCAATATCATAAAGACCTGGCTCAGACAACACTATCAGCACCTCCCCATAGCACTTAAAAAGTACATTTAAACGGATTCTTCTTTGTATCTCTCACCTCCATTACCCTGCATTCCTTTGGGGTAGGAGTCATGTTTGGCACACAGTAGGTGTTCAATAAGCACTGAATGAATGAGAAAAGAAATGATATTTTGCTAAGTTGGATGCTGTGGGGAGGACTCAAGAAAATTTTGCAAGCAGGTAAGATTTTTAAGTGCTCATAATATATTATTCATACAACAGCTTTCTTCAAGGAGCTTAATGTTCTTAAGTCTTTAGCCTTATTTTATCTTTCCAGATTTACCATTTGACTTTTGAAAATAGGGTAAATAGTTCTCCATCTGTTATGCCTGTGGGCAGGAAACAGATTTTTCTCTTTCATGTGGCCCATCAATGTCTTTGCTATGGATTTTAAGCTTTGATCCTTTAAATTAAAAATTACATTTTGAAGCTGATAGCCACATTTCTTCGAGCATCTCTGCGAGATGGGAAGGTGACAGAGACCTTCCTAGAAAAGATAGTGAAACAAGGCCAGATAAGGAAGAGAACCTTCAAAAACTGACACCAAATTAATGGCAGACCTCAGGCTAGCAGCCAGGCCTGGTAGAATGGAATTATTCTTCCCATTAGAAGGGAGACTTACTATTCATAGTGCAGTGGGGACTGCTTTTTGTCTTGGTGTTCTTGGTCAAGTCCAAGAGTGGTGTGGGTATTTCCATTTAGGTCTTCTGATTTTTGTGGCTCATGAAAAACAGATGGACTCTTTTAAATGCCTCAAGGATTAAACTAGCCCAAGCCAAAACAGCCCTCCCCCTAAAAAAAAATCCTCCAAGCCAAAACCCCCAAAACCGAACCAAACATGAACAGCTAGCAAGAAAACGTTTCATCATCATATTGTAGTTATTTGGGAGGATTTTTCTCTAAATGATTCCACGTGAAAGCTGTGTTCTACTTTCTCTGTTGAGGTCAGATGATGTCAGGTCCCCTTCCCTCACCCAGTCAAATCTGTCCTGCTTTCCTTTGCTGAAATTGCCTCTGCCGTCCCAATCCTGTGTGATTTCTTTGTCCTTTGTGGTGTTTTTTTAACACCTCCCTATTTAGCATCCTCCTGCCTTTAATGAATGTGTTGTTGATGTTTCTCCCTCCTACCTCTTCATTAATGAAGATGTTAAGGGAAACTGGGCCCATCACCAATCCGTGGAACACGCCACTAAACACTTCCCACCCACTCACTGCATTACCATTTATCATTACCCTTTGTTTACAATCCTTTCAGCCATGTCTAACCCATGTGGCTGTGCTGCTATCCCAGCCAACTTGCAGTTGTTTTATAAGGGAGTCAGAGAATCTCATCCTTGGCAGCTGTCTATTAACCAATGTGGGGAACCTTTGCTCCATGCCGGAGTAATCTGGTGAGAAGTGAAGGGTTTGGTGAAGAGAGAAGAGAAAGTCTGGTTTTGTTATTTGATAATTTTTCCAGGGAAGAAATGGTACCCAGAGAGTTGACATAAGAGCCAGACGCCCAGAAAGTATCAAGGGTAGCCTATTCATCTGCCAAAGAGATGCCAGCAGCATCTAGGGTCCCAGAATGTATGCAGACACATTGACAGCCTCATACACTCCCTCATTTTCTTCTGGCGTAAAAATAGGCTCATAGCTGCCCTTGACTCCTAAATGCTGGATGAGGAACACATTCATTCTCTTTGTCCTTTCCTGGTGCTGAATTGTATTTGACTTTGATATTACAGACTCTGGGAATGGAAAAACAAATTAGGCACGCTCCCTGCCCATGAGGAGTTTGGTGCACACACTGAGAATACCATCGGGCAAGGACCTGGGTGCAGGCGAGGCCGAGGTGAGCTGAGGGAGGCCAGGAGAGGAAGGGGCGCATTCTGAAAGGAAGGTCTAGAGGCCCACTGAGAGGAATAGGGGGCTGCATTTAATCTGGCCCTTAAAGCATCCTTCTTTTGTTTTGGCTTAAAACAACAGAACTTTAAGGGTAGAGGGCTGAAATGAAGGTGTTGGCAAGCCATGCTCTCTCTGAAGGTCCAAGAGAAGGATTCTTCCTTTCTCCTTTAGCTTCTGGTGGTTGCTGGAGATTTTTGCTTACAATTGCGTGACTCCAATCTTCACGTCCATCTTCATATGGCTGTCTTCCCTATGTGTGTCTGTGTCCAAAGTTTGCATGTTTTAAAAGGATGCCCGTCACTGGATTAAGGCCACTCTAATCCAGGAAGCATCATTACTGTTCATCATTACGGGCCATTCTTCTTTCTCCCTACGGTAATTGATCATTTTAGTTTGGCTACACATTTTATGTCTGCATCCATAGCACCGTGGCATCTGATCCCTCCTGATCTTGGAAGTTAAGCAGGGTCAGGTTGGTTAGTCCTTGGATTGGAGACTGCCTGGGAATACCAGGTGCTGCAAGCTAGGGGGAAGGACCTGACAACCCACTCCTGAAACAATCCACCATTGAAAACCCTATGAATAGCAGAGAAGCAACTGACATAGTGCCGGGCATGACAGTGTTGGAGAGTGTTTTGTTCTAGTGTACGTAGGGTCACTATGAGTTGGACTTGACTGGACAATGCCTAATAACAACAACAATACAGTTTATGCTTCTATTAAGTTATAATGGGAGAAGGGCCTGGCAATCCACTCCCAAGGCAATCCGGAAGCAATCAGCCATTGAAAACCCTATGAGGGTCGCTATGAGTCGGATACCAACTCAACGGCACCTAACAACAACAACAACAACAACAACATTAAGTTATAGTTCCCCAAGGTGTATACTACAGTTCAGGCATGGAAAGACCCTAAAAGGCAGAGAAACTTTTCATTTATTCCTTCTTTATACTGTCTTTTTAGGTGGATCAAATTTTCAAGACTGATTTCAGCCAAGATCTCTTTCCTCTATTCTCTAAACTCCCAAAACAGTAGATTTACCTCTTTTGTGGTACTTAACAATTCATAACTGCTTGTCTTGTCCCTGGCACCTTCCTACCTTGCTCTCTGTTTTCTGTCTGCCATGAGGTGAACAGTCTTCCTCTGCCTCATGCTCCTGTCACCATGATGCACTGCCTTGAACCCTCTGAAACCATGAGACAAAATAAATCTTTCCTCCCCAAAGTTGTTTCTGCCAGGTATTTGGTCACAGCAATGACAAAAGTAACATACATACATACATATATATATATATATATATATATATATATATATATATATCCCCTTTTGGTGTTCTAACCTGAGGCTGATGGTTAGAAAGGGTGTAAGTATTATAATTATTTCCCTTCTTAAAAGAAGATACCAGGGAAAAGGTAGAAAATTACATGTATAGATGGAATATTTGTGGGTGGAACAGGTTCAATAGAGCAAAATTGGGTGAGACTCTCCCATCTGGGTTCTGGTGCTGGCTTTGCCATGGATAGTGTGATCCTGGACAAGTTGATTCCTCTCTCTGGGCCTCAGTTTCTTTTTCACTCTCAATTCTGATCTCTAGGTGTCCTTCTAACTCTGTTGATGCCATGCAGGGTATTACAAGGGAGAGCAAGATAATTGTTGTAAAGCTTTGCCATTTGCATTTCTCAGTACAGTTTTGTAATTTCAAAGCATAATTGACTGTGTATTATCGTGGGATAGTTCTTAGCATCATGACCATTTCCATTCCTTGCTTCTTACATCCCCCTTAACCCCATGCTTCTTTCTGATTGGATGAGAGGGAGGAAAGCAGGGACATTGAATCAAATGTTACCTCTGTGCACTTCTTGTAATGTGTGTGGATGGAAGATTGAAGTTGGTTTCTTAACCAAATCTTTTCAGTTCTTTGTGGATTTGGTTTTAATATTTCTATATTCATTTTCCCACTAGTCTGAAGAAGTAGAAATTGAGAGATTTTCCTTTAATGGTAATGATATGGACATTTAGTGGAACTTAGAAGAATACCTTTTGCTGGCATTTACAAAAACATGATGATTATGCAGTGGCAAGCTGACTAAACTGAATATACTGAGCCATATATTCATTTATTAATTATTCATGTTTAGAATTCTCCCAAAAAATAATATGGGGGGTATACAATAAAAAAAACTACACTTCCAATAACAATGTAAAACCAGAAATAGGAGCCAAACAATGATGGGAGCAGACAGTTATACGAGAAAAGTCTTTCTTTTGGTTGAGTATGTAGTTTATCTTTGAAATTCCTGGAAACTAAGGAAAGAAAGAAAACATAATGAGTCACATGGATTTTATCATCTGGTAACATAAGCATCCTATGCCTTCAGGTGACGTAATGTTATATTTTTTCTTATACCAAACTCTAAGAGCAATTTAATTCTGGTTTTCACACCAGCCAGAATTATTTTTGTATTTCAATAGTGCTTTTACAACACATGCAGAATATTTATTTCATAAAACCATATTTCATATTGAGTTTCAAACAATGCTGAAGGCATTAAAATTATAATTATGAAATCACTTCTAATAGAATAATCTAAGGACATAGGCATTGTTTTCATTTTGTGATTTTGATATCTTAAGTGGATATAGTGATAGAGCTTAGAAAATCAGAAGATCAAATTGTGATCATGTCCTTTATATTATCTGTCTCAAAGATTCATCGTCACTTGCAGGCTCTTGATGGGATCTGGATAGTTTACTATGTGAACACCAAATACACATAAGTCCACCTGCTTAGCCACATGCTTAAATCATAGTGTGAGTTGATGGCAAAGTCAACATTTTGCTATGCAATTTAAAAGTTCCTCTTTCTTTTTACCCTATGAAAACCCATCTATGTGAGAAGGAGGTGGACTGCTGAATATTTCAGGGCTTTGGTTTTGGCTTTGAAAGTGAAAGACAACTTTAACGGTAAATAAACCCTGTGCATGGGATACTGTTCTCCTTTGGGAAGCTGGGGAGCCTAGAGGAAAAGAATTAGCTCTTGAAGTCTCTGGAGATAACTATGCTGTGGTATTTCTCAAGCTCACTGAATCATGAAACTCTGTTTTATATACGGCATATTGATGGACTTTCAGTAGTTGCTTATGGAATGCAAAGCATGCTGAAAAATGTGGTATCACAGATGAATTAATTATTGTAAAAATGATCAAAACTTGATTCATATGTTTAAAATACATAAACAATGACTAATGTCATAAAGATACATTAAAATGATAAGACATGATATATAACATAGACAAGCAATCTTCAAAGAGATAAATATGTTTTTTGGTACTACTTTCCAATTGTTAGGGCCAAGGTTTGGGTGTCTGAGCCCCTGTTTTTGGTAGGTAAGTTATAAACATAAAACACCAAGGCAAATAGAGATCACAATATCAGCTTGTTAACCTGGCCCTGCCAAATTGTGTCACAGGAAAGAACTCAGACTTGGAACCTAGACAGAACATTCTCCTCTTCTTCACTTCTGTGAGCTGAGTCTCCTCACCCAGGCAAATGTGTTGGAAGTGAGCTGTCTCTTACTTTCGTCACACACCCTCCACCCAGGGTCACGCTACAGCCTGCCACTGACAACTATGTTAAACTTTCAGGAATTTTGCAAGCCTGTTGTAAAACAAGGTAATTATTAAGAATCAAATTTTATAAACTTTCTGGGTTGGTGTCACATGCCTATAATCCCAGCACTCAGGGAGCTCAGGCAGAAGGATGGTGAGTTCGAGGCCAGCCTGCGCTGCATAGTGAGTTCCAGGGCAGGCGAATGACACAGTGAGACCCTGTCTCAAAAATAAGCAAACAAATTTATGAATGTGAAGTTAAGAAAATTATATTACAAATAAGGTGATATTTGTAACTCTTTACTTCCCAGTTGTTTACTACACTTTATTATTACTTGTGTTCTTGAGATGATATACATCTACTGCATCTGTTTCTGTTAGGTGCTGTCAAGTTGGGTCCAACTCATAGTGACTGTATGCACAACAGAACGAAACACTCTCTGACACTGTGCTGTGCCTGGCACTATACCAGTGCTTCTCTGCTATACATAGGGTTTTCAATGGTGGATTGTTTTTCAAGATTGCTTCGGGAGTGGACTGCCACGTCTTTCTCCCATGTTTGCAGTGCTGGGGTTCGAACACAGGGCCTCAGAGAACACAGAGCAGCACTGTACGAATTAAGCTAATCCTCAGCCCATTGTATCTGTATCATAGAAGAAACCCATGATCAGTGAGGTGAAGAGGGCAGCTTGACATTGACCATGGTGGGAGTATTTACACCATGGAAAATGGTTAATATCACAGACTCTTCTTTGTTTCCTGCAGAGCCAGTTGTTAGACATTGGCCAGTATTACTGTGCCCACCCATGAGCATGGCATCATTATTACATGTATTTTTTAAAAACAATGCTGAGGCAAAGGTAATGTATTTAAGTAGCTGATAGTCACAGTGCTTGTTAGCTAGGCCACCGGCCTAGAGCTTCTGATACTTTCTATATTGTCACTTCATGTGATGGGAGCATCTTTCTACTCAAGTGCAAATAGAGTATCAAGTAGAGGTAGACTATGGGAATTGGCTAATAGAGGTACCAAAATAATTATTCAGAAACACTGAGGCCTCTACTTTGCAAGAGCCTCAGCTTGAAGCTCATTGGTCCTGAGGAATTTATGGATTGGAGGAAGACACAGTGAGGTCTAAGTAAGTTTTAGCTTGACAAACATCACAGATGGACATTGCAAATAGTAAGAACCGTGTGTGCTGAGGCCCAGCAGAGAGACAGCATGGAGGAATTGAGGTACCTGGAGGGTCAGTGTGCTTGGAGTATACAGACCAGCAGAAAGGGGAGAGAAATAGGGATTGGTGGACTAGGTCAGGTTTTCCAGCCAAGCCTCAGATATTAGATATGTTCCCAAAGGCAATGGAAAGGAAGGCTTTGAATAGGGGAGAGAGAGATACATTTACATTTTGCTATTTGGAAAGCAGCCTGCAACCATACCACTGTGGCACCTGATCCCATCAGGTCTCAGGAGCTAAGCAGGATTAGGCCTGGTTAGTACTTGGGTGGGAGACCACCTGGGAACAACACGTGCTGTAGGCTTGGGAGAAGGACCCCACAACCCACTCCCAAAAGATAACCAGCCATTGAAAAGCCTATGAATAATAGAGAAGTACTGACAATAGTGTTTTGCCTGTTGTACATAGGGTTGCTGTGAGTGGTACACCAACTCAACAGCATCTAACAAAAATAACATTTGGAAAGCAGAGTGGAGGTGCCAGGTCTAAGGGTAGAATTATCATATGGGATAGAACATGGAAATCCAGGCAAGGAGGCAGTTTGTTAGATTGTTGTTGTTGTTAGGTGTTGTCGAGTTGTGTCTGACCCATAGTGACCCTCATAGGGTTTTCAATGGATGATTGTTTTAGGATTGCTTTGGGAGTGGATTGACAAGTCCTTTTCCCATTTTTGCAGTGCTGGGAATTGAACTCAGGACCTCAGAGACTGCAGAGCAGTGCTCTACCAACTGAGCTAAATCCTATCCCAGTTTGTTAGATAGAGACTCAGTTTTTCCCAGTGGATGTTTTTCACCTGGGAGGCTAATAGGGACACCGTTCACAGCAGTTATCAGTGGAGTAGTTGGGAGACCAGGGAACAGCAAGCTGAAGATTGAACAGGAAGAAGAGTATTGACATCATGTAGAACACGCTGGGTGGGGAAAGGTGCACAGAGAAAGAGTGGTGGTCATATGAGTATGGGGGAAGGTATTTTCCCACATTGCCTACCTGTAAGAGCCTTTGGTCTTTTAATTCTGGCTCATGATGTCCCCCATATCCTCCTGCTGACAACATGGTATTCAAATCCCAGGCTAAGACATGTAAGTTACTTATAGCAGCCAACCATATCATTCTCCCTATGATCAGATCTGGGTTCCATAATGTTCTCTTCTTCCCTGGCATTCTTTGGCAAATGTTGATTTTCATAGCTCTCAATTGTTTTCATTCTTGGCCTTCTGAGGAGAAGCTCTGTGTTACTTTCTGCAACTAGAACAAGTACCTGACATAGTCAACTTAGAAAAATTTATTTTTTGACTAAGTTTTAGAGTTTCCAGCCCATTTTGGCCATTGCTTTCAGTCCTGTGGAAAGGAAGTTCATCATGGAGAAACTACTCACCTCATGGCCATGGAGCAAAAGAGAGAGGAGGCTGGGGCTCATGGTCTGCTTCAAGGACACCCCCCAGTGACTTACCAGCCTCCTGTGAGGCCCCACCTCTTCAGGTTCCACCACCTCCTAATAGTGCTACCTGAGGACCAAGCCTTCAACACGTAGGTCTTTGGGGGACATTTGAGAGCCAAATTATAGCAGTATATTCTCAAGGTCTGGTTCATAGGCGACACTTACCAAATCTTTCCAGAATGATTTATTGATTATTAAGTCACAGTTAGGTAAAAATAATTTTTAGACTTGGAGTTCTTAGAGGACATTTTTTATTTATAAGAGGCATTTGGTAACTCAAATGCATCTCTCATTTGAGAATGTAAGGAGCAAAGCTGCCTGGTGAGGGGAAGCCTCTGATTTTCTTCTGTCTATTCTTGCCCACTCAGTCCAGTCTTCCCAGGCTAGCCAGGATATGGGAAGAGAATCTTTCTCTCCACACCTCTTCTCAGTTTCCTTGTTCAAAATGGAGGGATCTAGAGTGTACATTTCATTTTTGCCTTAAATTTATTCTTTTCCATTTCTGAAATGACATTGGTTCACCAGATTCCTAAACTAAAACTTCACAGTGCCCCTCAATGACCTTCCCCAGTCCTCCGTGCTCAGGGGTCAAGCCCAAGTCCTTGCCATACTGAGCTCCTCATGCTACCCAGATGCTCTGCTCTTGCTTAAAGCCCTGTCATTGAACACACTGTGCCTTTGCCCAGGATGCCCTTCTTTAATGGACAATTCTTTATTGTCCTTCAAGATGCTACTTGAATTCCCCCCCCCACCTTTTTTTTTTTTTTGGCACTGGGGGTTGAACCCAGGGCCTCGCACTTGCATGTTCTGCAAGTGCTGGACCGCTGAACTGCAAACTCAGACCATTTTTTTTACTTTTTTTGAGACAGGGTCTCGATAAGTTACACAGAATACCTCTGGTCTTGAACTTGTAATCCTCCTGCCTCTGCCTCCCCAGCCACTGGGATTACAGTTGTGTGCCATTGCACCCGGCTGAATGTCCCTTTTTGATGAAAGTCTTTTGGCTCACCTAGGCAGAATTTGTCGCTTCACATACTTCTGCAACAACCCTTAACACATTGTCAGGTAACTTATCTGTTTACAAGCCTGGCTATTCTTCTAAATCATGAAGTATTTTTGCATAGACTCACAGTGCCTGGTGCAGAAAAAATGTTAAATATCATCTACAGAATGAAGCAGTAAATAAGGAAGACCTAGTGCCTTGAGGGGTGCTAGAAAATGTCTCTGTTTTAGGAAGACGTCCTTCTCACTTTCCTCTAGGCTGAAGCAGTTTAATGATGCTCAGTTGAAACTCAAGTGTCTCTTGCATATCCTATAATATCCCGTCTGCCATATGCATTTGAATACCTCCCTGGAGGGCACACGTGAATGCTATTTCAACACAAAATTGCTTTTGTTAAACTCCCCTATAATTAGACTCTATATAATGGGACCTTCTAAATTTGGAACAGTTAGAGCTTGTGTGGGGGCAGGAAATAAGACTGATAGATTATATTCAGCTTAAACTTTCAATCACTCATGAGATCTGTTGCAGACATGGCAGATGGTGCGTGATTCTAAAAAGACTCATAGAAAAAATTCACAGGGTGCTGCAGAACCCAAGCAAAACACAATCGAGCATGACTTGCAGTGGTCAGAAATGAATACGGGAAGGCATTCATTCATTCCACCAATGTTTATTCATATGCTGGTGGTTCTATTTTGCAGGCATCCTACAGTGTACAATATAGGCAAAAAGTCTGTGCCCTGAGGGAACTTACAGTCTTATGAGAAGAGGCACACATTTAACAGCACATAAGTAAAATATCTGACGTTTTACAGCAATAAGGCAAAAGGCAAAAAAGGAATCCTGGAAAGTTCTAATTTTAAAGAGAGAAGTTAGGGAAAGCAACATAGAAATGGTGGTATTCAGATGAAGATTCACAATGGTGAAGTAATGAGCAATGCAGATACTTGTGGGGTATGCTTCCAGGTAGAGGGCACAGTTAGTACAAAGAACCTTGAGGTGGACATGTGCCCAACTTGTCTGGACAACAACGAGGAGGCCAGTGTAATAGGAGGAGGACAGAGTATGTGGGATTTGTAGGTCATTTTAAGGACATTGACTTTTACTTTGAGTAAGGCAGGAAAGGGAGAAGGAAGTAGCAGCCCACTTGAGAAACAATCCTGAAACCATCAGCCATCGAAAATCCTGTGAGAGTCGCCATGAGTCAGACCCAACCTGACAGCACCTAACAATAACAAGGCAGGAAAACATTAAAAGTTATAAGCCAAGAAGTACCACCTGACTTTATTTTACAAAGGCAAAATGGATCTAGTCTATTGGCAACATATTGAAATGAACTGGAATTCCTAGGTGAAGACAAGAATAAGTGAGACAGCATGGCTTACCTTGCTTGCCCTTTTCATTCATTCAAAAAATCTACATGGGGAACTTTTTGGCTAGACACTGAGTCTACACTGATGCGCCAGGTGGATGCAAGCCCTTGCTTTTACAGAGCTTGCAGAGTGATGGGGAGAAAAACATAGGAAGACCATTATGTGCTGTGCAGGAGAACACACAAGGAGGAGGTAACCTAACGTTGCCTGGGAGTACAAAGACCTCTCTAGAGAAGGGTGCGTCTAAGCTAAATCTAATGGCTAAATAGAGGAGCCAGGCAAGGAGAAGCAGCAAGAGCCTTTCAGGTAGAAGCAGCCACAGGTGTGAAGCTTTTGAGACTGGAGCAACCATTGCACTTTTCAACCTTTGTTGTTGTCCAGTGCCATCCCGTTGGGTTCTACTCGTAGCAACCCTACGTACAACAGAAAGGAATACTCCTTGACACTGTGCCATGCCAGGCACTCTCATCAGTGCTTCTCTGCTATTCATAGGGTTTTCAATGACTGATTGTTTTGGGAGTGTATCTCTAGGTCCTTCTTCCAAGCCTATAGCACCTATTATTCCCAGGTGGTCTTCTAACATAAGATGAGATTGAATGCCAGGGTGGTATGGCTGTAGACTTTAGACATGGGATAAAGCAAACAGTATAGCCAGGGGGGAGAGAGCAGGGGGCCTGGAACATAGGCACAGTGGCATGGAGGGAAGCTGGAAAGGTAGGTGGGGACCAGGCAAGGAAAGATCCTCTAGGAATTTATTTTAGGGCCAATAGCAAGCCACTGGACACCATTGTGGTAGGGTTTAGATTTGAAAAGATATCCATCTGGCTTCATTGTGGTGGGTGGGTCATAAGGTGAACACTAGGAGAGACATTATGTGATCCTGGAAGGAAGCAGTGGAGGATTTGGCTAGCCATGTGGCAGAGTGTGAAGATAAATGGATGGATTTGGAACATATTAGGAGGTGAAGTGAACAGAACTTGACAGTTGATTGAATGTGGTGATGGGGTGAGGGAGTAGGAGAAATATCAAGAAAAACTCCCAGCTTCTGGCTCAGGTGCTGAATTTTGACCTATAGAATGCAGGAGGAAGAGTAGATTTGGTGAGAAGAAATAGGAGGTGACCTTTGGATAGCTGCGAGACAACCAGGAAAGATGTCAAACCCACAGTTGAATATATGATGTGGGCCCAGAGTGAGAAGGATGTGCACTAGAGATGCAAACTTGGAGCTTCTTGGCAAAGAGACCACTAGCAGCCTTGGATGTGCATGTGCTCATTAAAGACAGAGGCAAGGGCAGAGACCCAGGAAGGGCTGTGAGGGATGCCAGGTGCAATGGCTACGTGAGCTGGAGTCTCAGAGAAGCCCACCAGAAGCCAGGAGAAGGCCATGCCTTTGAAATCCAAAGTAGGAAGGGGGGGCTTTGATTTGCTGCTATTGCTCCCAGTTTTGGATCCTGTCTTCCTGACATTGAGGTCCCGGTATTGACCAGATCTGATGCTTGGGCCTGCTCTTCTTCAGCTACAGAAAAAAACCTATTTGCTGCCTCATTGTTAAGGGAGTCAGAAGCCAAGCTTCCTTGTCCCTTGCCTCACCAAACTCAGAGTGACTTTAGATCTGTCTTTCCAGATGTTTGCAGCTCAAAGAAGGGCTCTGACCCCCTTAAGATACCACATAAAGTAAGGAATTAGTAATTTTCTGTGAAATGGATTAAATGTATTGTCAGCTTCTATGATCAGTTCTTGGGTCTAATGTCCTTCTCTGGACATCTGTATTGGAAGCTCAGAGATGGCTCTCAAGGACAAACAGTGAGCAAACGTCAGCCAGGACTTGAACTTGAATCTAGCGTTTTCATAGTTCTTCTTTGCCCACAGACATTGAAACAGAGCTTACCCATAGGCATCCCCACCTGTGCAGTTCAGACATCTACTTACTAAGACACCACAGGTGGATTTTCTACAAATAATATGAATGTAATAGAGTAGAATAAACTCAAATATTTCCAAAGACAATTTGAGGGAGATGATTAGATGTTGCTTGTATACATTTACCTTTCAAGTTCTAGTTCTCTGCTGAAATCTTTTGCAGAAAGATATATGTAGAAAGGAAATTGACATTGACTTGCTAAAGTGGCCCGAAGAACCTAACCAGAACCAGCAAGTCGATACTTGGCTAACAGCACACTATTCTTAAAACCCAAAGGGTCAAAACTTGTGGCAACTGACTTCTGAGACTATATTGGCTCTTATTGCCTTACGAATAACAATAGTCAGGCTTTGTTATGGGAAAGTGTAAGATCCAAATGAAGAATTTCTGTACAGTGACAGTCTCTGTAGACTAGTCACCATGACCCTGACAGACATGGAAATAGTATTTTCAACATTTAAAGTTAACGAGAGAATTGTTCCAGAAAAAGTTATGAAGTCAATAGAAAGAAGTGGAAAGGAGAAAACAAGTTAATGGCTGGCAAATGTGTGGGGCAGGGCACTGCCTAATTAGTTATCAAAGAAATGCAATTTTTTTAAAAAAATGAGGGGTCACTTTAGCTGTCATATTGGAAAAAAATTAAAATCAAATGCTGTTTAGTGCTTGTAAAGATGTAGGGAAACAGGAACCCACATGCTCAGTTGCTGGAGGTAGAAATAAGCACAGGCCATTTGAACAGTAATTTAAGGATAGTGTCCAGCCTATAACTCTGCAGGCCCAAGGCTGAGAACTGATCAGAACAGCTCTTGGGCAGGCCTGTCTGGAGAGGTGTTTGAGGATGTCCATCACAGTATCATTTGTGTCGGTCGGCAGCTAGACACAGCCTGGGTGTCATTGCTATGGGATAAGCAAGTCCTGTGCCGTGTGTGCATATTGTGTAATATCAAATGCACAGTGGTAAACGGTTCTTGCCAACAATGGCCTGAGTTAAGCGTGAGTTCTATAATTGAAGTAAACACACACACGCACGCACACATACACAAACATCAGAACACTGCCTACTCCTCCAGGATACCTACTTATCCAAGGAATTATATCCTACACATTAGATGGGTTCTACTAGGGGCATATAAAAGGCAAATGGGGACCAGGATCAGAGCAGGAGGTTAAAAAATAACAGCACAAAAGAATCATCTTGCAATCCCTCTTGACCATGGGGTCAAGAATATAACCATGTCTTCTATTCTCCTCTCAGAATCTGAGATACAAAACCGTAGGCAAAGAAAGGCAAGGCATAGGGTTGGAGTCAAAAGGTCTGCATTTTCTATATGTGCCTGGTCCCTTACCCTCACACACATGACTCGTCAAGACTCAACTTCCTCATCTGTGAGATGAAGATGATAGCTAACTTCCCAGAAGGCATGTGGTGGGTTCTAACTGAGGAAATGAAAATAGCATGCTTGGCACATAGTTGAGGCACAATACACATTAAGTTCCTTCCTCCTGTCCAGGGATTTTTTTCCCCCCAAAACTGCTCCTCTCCACTGACTCTTCAGAGATTACCAGTGGCAACCCTTGATTATTCCCCTCAGTGGGCACTGCTGCCTGACACGTTGGGCCAGACTATGGAAAGGCAGCTGTCCTGGGCTAGACATCAGAAGAGCCGTGCCTGGTGGGCTTTCCTAAGTCCCTGGGAGCTGAGCTGGCTTTTTTTTGCAGCTGCTGTCTGGGGCTCCTGCAGCCTTGTTCCTGCTCTAGGGAAAGGCTAGCTTGCTTTACTCTCAGGCCTATTGGTCATTCCCTTTATGCAGCCTTGGATTGCCCCGGATCCACACTGGCTCTTCAAAGAGGCGTTGCTTAATCATCTTTTATTTTTATCTAGTCTTTCAGAATCTCCCAGCAGAAATGCATAGCCAAAATCCTTCAGTGGTTCCTCAGAATCCTTATGATGAAGTCCAAGCTCCTTCTACCAGACTCCTACTCACCTGACCCAAGTGGCCTCTTCTCTCCCACAGGCTTAGGTCCCAACTTGTTCAGAGTCAGCTGTACAAAGCTCCTCTTATGTTCTCTTTTTTCTTGAGGGTGTTTTGCCCAAGCTGGACTTTCATTCTAGCAATGCAGTTTTGCTGAACACCTGCTGTATACCATGTATCATAAGAGACTCTTGTCATTCTGCATAGAATGTTCTTTCTACCCTAGTTATCTATAGGACTACTTATTGACAGGGCTGGGGTTTAGCTCAGTGGGTAGAATACCACTCTGTGCTCCCTGAGGTCCTGAGTTCCATTCCCAGCACCACAACAATGGGAGAAGGACCTGGTAGCCAACTGTTGGAGCAATCCTGAAAACAATCACCATTGAAAATCCTATGAATAGCAGAGACGCACTGACAATGCAGGGCATGGCACAGTGTTGGGGAGTGTTTTGTTCTGTTGTACATAGGGTCGCTATGAGTCTGACCCGACTCGATGGCACCTAACAACATATTCCCTATTGATCCTTTGGAGACTGATAAACTATCACTTCTGTTGAAACAGTTCTTGATCCCCTTCTCTTTGCGGGTTAAAGACTCTCATTTGCATTTTTATAGCACCTTATGTATCTTTTGTCTTGGCACTCTTATAGAGTTTATTTTACATTTATTGTCAAACTGTAAGTGCTGAGAACTTTGAGATCACATCTGTTTTGATCATGTCTGTAGCCTCAACTCCAAGCTTGGCACGGAGTCAGCTCTTACCAAATAGTTATTGAATGAGGAATGACAACATAGCGTATCACATTGTGTTTTTAGCAAGGGCCTCTGGAGATACCTGAAGCCCAAATTGTTCTCTTTTCTTTTCTTTTCCTTCTCTTCTTTTCTCTTCTCCTTTTCTTTTCTTTCTTTTTTTCTTTTTTTTTCCATACTGGGGAGTTGAACTCAGGGCCTCACACATGCTTTGCAAAAGTTCTACCACTGGGCTGCACCCCCAACCCCCTTTTTTATTTTTTTTTTCAGACAAGATCTAAGTTGGACAGACAGCCTCTGGCCTTAAATGTGGGATCCTACTGCCTTTGCTTGCAGAGTCTCTGGGATTATAGGTGTGTGCCAAGCCACTCAGTCCCACTCTTTTCCATTTAAATGTTTTCTACCAAAATATAATTCACATGTTATAAAATTCATCCTTTTAAGGTGTACAGCCAGTGTTTTTTATTTTTTTTTAATTATATTAACAAGGTTCTTCAAGCATCCCACTATCTAATTCCAAAACATTGTCATCACCGGCCAGTGAAAACCTGTATCCACTAATAGTCAATCCCCATTCTCTGCTTCCCTCAGACCTCAGCAACCACAAATCTGCTTCTGTCTCTGTGGTTGCCTGTTCCAGTCTTTTCATATAAGTAGGGTCATGTGATACCTACTCTTTGTGTCTGGCTTCTTTCACTGGCACAGTGTTTTCAAGATTCATACTTGAAGCATGTATCAGTACTTCATTCTTTTTCGTGGTGGAATAATATTCCACTGTAGGGATATTGTTTACACATCAGTTGATGACTGGACAACTGGGTTGTTTTCATCTTTTGGTTATGAATAATGATATGAACATTTGTGTACTATTTTTTTCTGTGAACATATCTTTTCAGTTCTCTTAAATATGTACCCAGGAGTGGAACTGCTGGGTTATATGGTAACTAATGTTTGACTTTTTAAGAAATTGCCAACCTGATTTTCAAAGTAGCTGTATCATTGATAATGTAAAATGGTTAAAAATGTCTGCACATCCCTGCCAACACTTGTTACCATCCTTTTCTTTATTAAAAAAATTAAATTGGCTGTGATGATGCACATCTGTAATTCCAGCACTCAGGAGGCTGAGGCAGGAAGATGGTGAGTTCAAGGCCAGCCTGGGCTACATAGTGAGACACTATCTCAAAAAATCAGAAAAATAAAAAAATTAACCATCCTAGGAGGTCTAGCCCTCATTTTCTTACTAATATCCTGTGCCCTTTATAGTAAAGGAAGTTAAGGATTTTTGCATCTGACCTCGGACATGCTATTTCATTGGTGAGCATCTTTTTCCTTATTAGAGCTAATTAACTTCTACCTCGTGGGGCCATTGTATGGATGGCATGAGTGGGAGAATGCCACACACTTAACATATTTCACCTGCAGCCATAGCCCTGTGGCATCTGATCCCATCAGATCTTGGAAGCTAAGCAGGGTCAGGCCTGGTTAGCACTCGGCTGGGAGACCACCTGGGAACACTAAATACTGTAGGCTTGGGAGAAGGACCTGGCAACCCACTCTCAAAAATCAATCTGCCATTGAAAACCATATGAACAGCAGAGAAGTACTGACAATAGTGTTCCGCCTGTTGTACATAGGGTCACTATGAATCGGATACTGACTTCACGGCACCTAACACCACCACCAACAACAACATATTTAGCCCCCTTGTCAGCACTCAGTGAATGTGACCTGTGTTCACCCTGCAGCTTCTGATGAAGGGGGTGGGGTCAGGAGTGGCTCATAGAGAAGATGAAGGCTGTCTCACTGTTGTTTTGGTTTGCTGGTGGCCCTTCAGGGAAGCAGCTGCCTGTGTCTCTGACCTGGGAGGGCTGGAAGGGAAAGGCTGGAGGAGATCAAGGAGGCCTGGAAGTTATGAAGCCTCTTCAGCCCCTTTTCTTGTCATCATTAGCCCAAGACTTAAGGTGCTTTATCCACATCTGGGCAATGTTCCACGAGTGTGCGGAGGTCACACGCAGAGTGACCTGCTGTGCAGTGCTTCAATGGAAGTGTGACACCCAAAAAAACTGGGGCTGCGCCTAGAATTGCAATCGCCTAGGAACGTGCTCGAGGCTGAAGTCGGAGACACCAGGGCCTCAGCTGCACCATTCCAGGTGCTTTGTAGGTCTGCAAGCTGGGGGAAGTTTTTGATCGCGACTGGTTCTTTTTAGTACCTGTCTGCCATGCTGAGTTCCTCAGCTCAAAGTTTTTCATCGTCACTTCATAATCAGAACTTCTCATCCTATTCTTCCCAACCAGGACTTTGGAAATCACCCCTTGCTATACTCCATGCAAAGACAGCAGAAAGAAAGGCAGCAAGGAGATCGTTCTGCAGCTCTGCTCCTCTGGCTTTGGACTTGCCGAGTTGCCTTTCTGATTGAGAATCAATCACAGCCTCAGAAACAGAGGATGGGCTTGGGAAGTGGGACTCCCTGTGGCCAGGCCTCTGGGCTTCCTTGGTCTCTGAGTAGTCAGAGCATTGGGCCCCTGATCGGAGCACATGTGCCCCTAGCAGCCTCTGACTCAGATTCTTGACATGTAATGCCCAGGTGCCACTTCCGCCGCCTTCCAAGAAGGTGGACACTGTTTGCTGCTCACTGCAGGCCCAGTGCAGTGGGAGGTTTTGCAAACCTGCCCTGGTGGCCACTTATTGTTTTCTTTTTTGCTGGGAGTCCTGAGGCAAAGATCTGAGAAGCCTGCCTAGCACTTTGGGGGACTTGAACAAGCCCAGTCTAAGCACTTTTTGTGCTGCAGCTGGGTTTGGATTAAGCTTTTTGAATGTTATGTATGGTTGACCCCATCATAATTATACACATTTCTGGGATTACAATGTGATCCTTCGATTAGTGTATGCACTGCATGAGGATCAAGTCAGGTCAATTAGCATATTTATCACCTTAAATAGTATCATTTCTTTGTAGTAAGAACATTCCAAATCTTTTCTTCTAGTTAGTTTGGAATGTTTAATAGATTATGATTAACTTTAGTTGTCCTTCCTTGAAAAGTCACTGGATACCATTCTTCCTGTGTAACTGTCATTTTGTATTCACTGACTACCATCTCTCTATCCCCACTCCTTGGTTCACTCCAGCCCCTAGTGACCACTATTATATTCTCTATGTCTATGAGATCAGTGTTTTTAGGTTCCACATATACGTGAGGTCATGTGATGCTTATCTTTCTGTGTCTGTCTTATTTCACTTAACTCGAGGTCTTCCAGTTCAACTTTGTGGCCACAAGTGATGGTTCATTCATTGGTATGGCTGATTAGTTAATCAAGGTGAGGGTGCACTGAGATGGGGGAAAGGCAAACTAGGAGGTAGAGACAGAAACACTAGTGGAGTCAGAGTAGGGCATGTTGATGGTGACCATGTGTGCTTGGGGCATGGCTCTGTGAAATGTGTCCTCACTTGAGAAGTGGGGCATTAGATGAGAATTCAAAAAAGCTCTAGGTCACTCACTGCCTTGTAGCCATAATACTAAAAGGATAGCTAATAAAAAGTGGTACAAAACTCTAGAAAGTTTTCAGGTGGGTGGGGAGTGCCTGCCTCCCTTCCTCCTTGCCTCTAGTCCTTCATTTCTTCCTTCCCTCTTATGTGAAAAATATTGTGATTGAGTGATTAGTCAGAAATGAGAAGAAATAGTTTTGTGGAGTCTCCAAGAATCCAAGGCATGTTGTCTTTTCAAGAGAAGTGTACAAAGAGAGGGTTTGGGAAATACACACAGACATGCCACGTGGAAGCGAGAGAGGTATTGTAGCTGATAGCATTTTTTGAAGCACTAAAACCCTGAAAACCTCAATCAAATATGATACCTTTTTTTTTTTAATCATCTTCTGCAAGTGGAATCATGGTATTTTCATTTATCAAAATAGCAGTTACTTGTTCTTTTTCTAAGAGTTTAAGTCCACAAATATTTTCATGCATACATTGTACTTACACATTGACATTTCCATTCTATTTTCAGAATAAAAAGTCCAATGGTATTTCAGGGTGTGTGTGTGTGTGTGTGTGTGTGTGTGTGTGTGTGAGAGAGAGAGAGAGAGAGAGAGAGAGAGAGAGAGAGAGAGAGAGAGAGAAACATAGATTAGCTTCATGCAGGCAACCAGCCTGAAACAATCACCCCAAACACAACATTTGGGCATTCTGACTTTGTGGCGATGGCTGGAACACAGGCCACTGCTAGTGTGCGTGAGGACACACTGGTGGATCTGAAACATTCTAGGTGGGTTTGAATGTTCTAATTTTCTTCCACTGTGTGCCTCATCCTCTTGAATTTATGGAATGAAGTACAGAGGACAGAAGATTCTAGAATGACAGAAGGCAGAAGAAGGAAATGACTCCCATATTTGAGAGGGGTTTTGCTGCCTTAGATGGAGGCTTGGGCAGAGGTAGGAGTACTTAGGCCTCCATTTATCTAAGCTCAACTTGGCCAGTTCACACTGGCATGCATGGTGGAAAATGACTTGGGAGACATTGTCCTGATCTCATGGCAAAGGACATTTTTTTGGATGAAAGCACTGGTTTGGGCTATTTTGATGGATTTTCTTTCTTTCTTTTTTGAGGAGCAGGCAGTGAGTATTGAACCCAGGACCTTGTACGTGCTGGGCAAGTGCTCTACCACTTAACTACATCACCAGTCCTTTAAAGAAAATCTTTTGCATTGTGAGACAGGGCCTTGCTAAATTGTGCAGGCTGGTCTTGAACTCACTATGTAGCACAGGAAGGCCTTGAATATGTGATTTTCCTGCCTTTGCCCCCAAGTACTTGGATTACAGGTGTGTGCCATGGCACCAGGCTTGCTTTGATGGATTTAATGAGCCATAAAACTCCTATTTCTTCCCTGTCATTTGTACTTTAATTCCAGATGATTCAGTTACTCCAAATGCTGTTGTTGTTGTTAGGTGCCGTGGAGTCATGTCTGACTTATAGCGACCCTCATAGGGTTTTCAGTGGCTGATTGTTTCAGGATTGCCACATTCTTCTCCCATTTTTCTGGTGCTGGGAATCGAACATGGGATCTCAGAAACTACAGAACGGGACTCTACCTAATGAGCTAGTTACTCCAAATAGATGTTGATAATGAACTCACTAGCCCAGTGGTGGCCATGCCTCCTTTTGGTGCTATGCAGAAGAGACTTTTGCGAGGTCTCATTCTGCACCTTGCTTTGTGAGAAGGTGAACTTGTTCTTAGGGCTGCTCATCACAGTGGCCTGGGGGCTCTGGGATCCACCCCTGTGGTTTGTACATCCTTAGTGGCAGCAATTCGATGGCACCTAACAACAACAACAACAACAACAACAACAACAACAACAACAGCTGTAGCAATGGCAGCAATAGCAGGAGGGGTAAAGGCCAGCCCCTGGGTGTGCACAGGTAGTTACAATGGATGCTGTGACACTTCATAGCCTAAATGGGACAGGGTAGAGGAAGAGTCTGGAAAAGTTGGATCAGAGGGAAGAGAGGAGGACACTTGAGTTTGTAACAGGTGTGAGAAACCTTCTTTACTATGTTATAGGCAAATGGATTGGATGACAATAAATTTTTCCTAAATTTCAAAATGTATCTCCCCATTGGGTTATTGCATCCTTTGCTTTTCTCAGATGACTTAAGCATCTAGCCCTTCTTCTAAAATCCTGACTGGATAGCATCCTTCAGCAATTAAGCATCTCCCATTAGAAAATGATCATCCACCATGGGAAAGGGATAAGTTCAAAGGATTTGTCAAGGTGGTGAGATTATACATGTTTGTCTTTTCTTTTTTTTAACCTTTATGTACTAGTAGGGACTGGGGTTTAGCTCAGTTGGTAGAGTGCTGCTCTGCACTCTCTGAGGACCCAGGTTCGATCCCCAACACTGCAAAACACGGAAGAAGGATGTGGCAATCCACTCCCAAAGCAATCCAGGAAGAATCAGCCACTGAAAACCCTATGAAACCCTGGTGGCCTCAAATTGTAAAATAGTAATTAACCCTGTTCTTCTCTACTGTTTGGATGAATGGGCTGGGTGGGAAATTATAAAGATTATTTAGAATACAAACCACCTTACCAATCAGAATTAATAATTATTAGTGGCAGCAGTAAAATGTGGATGATGTTAGCCTTAGATGGGGGTGAATGGGAGTTGGCTGCTTTTGAATTTCAGTCAGTGGGCTTCCAGTGAAATGCAGTGTTCTTAACTGCAAGTCTTGTAGGTGGCTGAGTAGGTGAGATGCAGAAGCTAGGAATCTCTCCTCCACATCTGCCACCCACAGAGGATGTGGTGATGCCAACCCCAGTGTGGTTTATACAGTGCCCGAGTGATTTTTTTTCCATTTTGTTTTTCTCCTGGTGAACCCTCTAGCAAGACTGCAAGCCTCTCCGGGGCTGGGTCCTGGTGCTGTGACTGCTCTGCAGAGTCACTGGTGCCGAAGCTTAGTGGAGAGTTCAGCGCTGTGCAGCCCATGGAAGAAGCTGGGAGCTAATGCATGGCACTGAAAATGCTCACAATGATCATCTTAAGCAGTTGAATTGTAGTAAGTGCTGGCTGCCTAGTGCCTTCAGAGATAAGGCGTGCACTAAAGTAGCATCAGCTGGCAGCATGGTGTTCGAGGGAGCCAATGGGCTTGCGGGCCAGCCCCAGACTGGGTGGGAAGGGTGTCACCCTGACTTTGCCTGCACTGCCTCCCAGGTGAGCTTAGGCTCCCTATCCTGTGTCTCTAGAGAATGTAGGCCCCAGCAGCAGAGAAGCCCATCTGGCCCATATTGCTGATTAGCTCCTGCGTTCTCAGCCATACCTGCACTTTGCAAGGCACTGGCCTGGCCAGAAGTGTGCTGTGCTGGAATTGGAGAACAAGTGCCTAGGAGACTTAGTCCTGGTAACCTGACTTGTGCCTGGTATGCCTGGAGTGTCCAAGATCAGAGGAAGGGGATGGATTGCACTAGATGCAGTTTCAGGAGTGTTGACTTTGCCTACCAGGGACCATTTGATGTGATCTGAAGACACAATTGGTTGTTATCACCTGGGAGGGGGTGCCCACGGCATCTAGTGGGTAGCCTCTAGGTGCAGCTAAGCAGTCTACAATGTCCAAAGAGTCTCCATGTCAATAGGACGGAGGTTCAGAAACTCTGGTCTAGAAGAACGTGGTGAATCACTTTTTAGGTACATGATTTGATCCTTAATGGCAAAGCTATGATCTTGAAATTCCTTCCCAGCCCTTTGATTTATTGTCTTCCTCCAAAAATCAAAAACAGGCAGAAAGTTGGAAAATGGGAGGCGTTAAAGAAAGTGGAGAAATTAGGATTGGGTAGTTTGAGGAAAGGCAAACTGAATAGTCAATTTTGTCTTTCAAGAATGGATATTTTTTTACATGAAGGATGATGTTGTTGCTGTTAGGTGCTGTCAAGTCGTATCCAACTCATAGCAACCCTTATAGGGTTTCAATGGCTGACTGTTTTGGGATTGCATTGGGAGTGGATTGCCAAATCCTTCTCCCATTTTTGTGGTGCTGGGAATTGAACACAGGACCTCAGAGACTGCAGAGCAGCACTCTACCAACTGAGCTAAATCCCAGCCCATGAAGGATGATAAGAAACTTTTGAAGGCACTGGAAAAGAAATGGTTAAAGTTGTGGAAGGATTTGGGTTTGATCCAAATAAGCATTTCTCTATGTGTTAAGAATAAGAAATTTGTCCAAGTTCCTGAGGAAAGTTATAAAGTAATGAAAAACCTTTAAGGAACAAGGTGGTATTCATCTATCTAGGACGATATGGGTATAGTCATGAACTCAGAGCACACTGTGGGCCAAAGGACATTTCAAGTCCCCAAAGAATCTTGGCTGCTTGTGTCCTTCTTGCCTTCTCTTTCATATATTCCCGAGAATAAACAATGTCACTGTGTTTCCCCCTAGTATTCAGCATCTTTTTTTCATCTGCTCACCTCACTCACTTTCTGTCTATACTTGTTGACATGGTTACAGACCCTCCACTCACATCCTTTCTCCTCATCCCCAGTTCCATCACTTTTCCTCCCAGGATCGTTGACCGTGCATTGAGGACTCTCCAGCACTGAGATCCATACCGAACACAGTGCTGGGATTGTGACCTACTGCACTCTGAACATGGAACTCATCCTTCTCCTGACCCCCAATGCAACTGATCCCTTGGCTTGGGGAACCTTGCAAGTCACACTAGCACTGAATTTTGCTGCCTTATTGGATTGCAGTGCTGTGTCTAATTTGCTGACCAATATCATTATCCTTAGATCTTTCTTGATGTTCCTCCAAATCCCTCCTGCCTGCCAAAGTTCTGTGACTGAGATTATTATTTCCCTTGGAAAGTATTTTCCGGATGGATTTGATTTTTTGTGGCCTGTGCCCCATGTTTGTTACAGAGGAGGGAGGAAATAATATGATGTACTTTCTGAGCAGAATTTTAATGAAAGAGAAGGGAGAATATAGATCTGTTTTCTCTTTCTTTGCCCTCCCCCCAACTTATATCTTCCACTTCCAGCCAAGGGTTTATTTCCAAATATCCTGGGCACAGGACTTGCATTCTCTCTGGGCCAGTTATCTTCATTTAGAGAAAAATTTGTTTCCTGACCACAGGCTCTACCCTTTCTCAGGCCAAGCACCTTGCAAATGGTTTTGGTTGGCCAGGGTTAGAGAGTTTGGATGACTTTGTGTAAGCTTGCCCTGAGAGTGCATGCTTTCCTGGGGTGGGGGTAGGGGTCACCAGCATCATCTTTCCTGCTGGGCTGTGTTTTCTGGCTCCACTGGTCGAGTGTAGGCTTTGGACTCAGTGGGACCTGGGGTTCAGTCCTTGCTGTTCCACTTACTCTGTGGCATTGGGAAAGTTACTTAACCTTTCCATGCCCAGTTTTCTCATCTGTACAGGGTGGTCAATAATACTGGCATCAGAGGGTTCTCATGAAGGTCAAATGAGATAAAGATACATTACTTGATATAGTGCTGATATAAGTAATCACCTGATAAATGTTAATTATGTTGGGAACACCAGGTGCTGTAGGCTTGGGAGAAGGACCTGGCAACCCACTCCCAAAAATGAATCTGCCATTGAAAACCTTATGAATAGCAGAGAAGCACTGACAATGGTGTTGTGTCTATTGTGCTTAGAGTTGCTATGAGTTGGACATCGAATTGATGGCACCTAACAACAACAACAATGCACAGTAATTATCCAAGGAAGCTGAGCACAAGGAGACATAGGTTGGCAGTTGAGATGAACACAACACCCAGAATTCCTGGGTTTCAATGCCACGGTGAAGCTAAGAACTCAGCCTCCTGCTCCTTTCTCCCTCCTGACAGGCCCAGTTATGACCTTGATTGGAGCTGTTGTGCTCCCTGGAGGAGAACATGGCCACCAAGGTGATGGGCCCTGTGCTGGGAGAAGTGTGCCATGCCTGTCTACAGTGGGGCCCTCCTTGTCAACATTCTTTCCCTCAGGTGTCACACGCCTTGCAAGAGCTCCTGGTCGGTTTTCCGCCTGTGTGTCCTTCTCGCCTCACATTTATAATTGATTCCGCAAGTTCATTCTGGCAAGCTCTGGTTTTAGACATATTCAGGAAACCTATTCATTGCTCTTTAGATGAAGTACATGGTCTGGTCTGGCTTTCCTACTTGAGGAGAAACCCACTGTCTAGACCTCAGTCTCTCCCAAGGCAGGGACACAGGTGCCTTGTCCCGTGGCTGTAAGATGCTGCAGCTGTCTACCATGTGCCAGGCTGATCCCAGGACGAGAGGCAAAATCATTGGTTTCTTAGGATTGCTTGTGGAGGTGATTGGTGCCTTTAGTGCCCTTCTTACTTCCTGAGCCCTTCTCTTATCTAAATGATTTATGGGATGGGATTCTCTTAGTAGCCTATCTAAGGGAAGCTCCATGAGTAGGGAGCATTTACTATGCATGTACATTTTATTTTGGTAATCTCATTTGGGAGAGAGAGAGAGAGAGAGAGAGAGAGAGAGAGAGAGTGTGTGTGTGTGTGTGTGTGTGTGTGTGTGTGTGTGTGTACACCTGGTTCTGTCCATACAAAAGCCTGAGAGGCTCATTTGGCTGGATGATCAATGGTATACTGGCTATCCTTAAATCATAAAAGCAGAATTCTAGGGTAGCAGGGACTCAGAGAAACAACTAGCGTGCAGAAAGAGAGCTTAGGGGCTTTTGTAACCCCAGTTGTTGCAATTGAACAGGAAGCCAAACCCAAATAAAGATGCAGAATGGAGGGCTGAGGGAGCTGTGGTTCACAAAGAATCGGCAGACTGCCCCTGGCCCCCTTAGGCTGCACGCTATCCCAGACCCTGAATCTTATCCAAAACTTGCAGATAACCCTGGAACTTCTCCTGGCTCCCAAAAGCTTACACCAACTTCACTCTTTGTAGGACACCTCAAGTGTGACTTGAGCCTGGCGTTTTCCTCCCTCCTTCACAGTATTAACGCATGCTTCTCTGCAAGCAGGTATCTCTTAGCAAAGTCAAGTCTACTGGGTCTCTCAGCATCTGTAGCTCTGAGGCTACCAGGGAGCAGAGGAGGTGAAGTGCAAGGCTGGGAGTCAGGTGCTGTGTGTTCCTGTCGGGTCCTGCTGACTCCCACCACTTTGGAGTTTGCTTTGCTTAAGGTGTTTTTATATTATTTCTTAGGACAGCAGAAAAGTCCTCTGTTCAACCTGGTTCCATTTTAACTCAAGTCAGGAAATTCTTCATTGAGTATTAGTGGCTAGAGAGGACCCTGAGCTTTAGAGATGGGGGAGACAGTCTCTGCCCTCAGAAAGCTCCCCATGAGCTTCTGTTGTTGTTGTTGTTATTAGGTGCCCTCAAGTCGGTATCTGACTCACAGCGACCCTATGTACAACAGAATGAGACACTACCCAACACTGTGCCATGCCTGCCACTATGTCAGTGCTTCTCTACTATTCATAGGGCTATTTGTGTGGCTGATTATCTTGAGAGTGGTCTGTCAAGTCCTTCTTCCACTTTTTCCGGTGCTGGGGATCAAACCCAGGGCCTCACAAAGTGCAGAGAAAGCAGCTAGGGGGTTGTCTATGAGATTACAAAACTCCTTCCATCCAAGTGATATGAAATGGGGAGAAAATCCAGACAGCCTTCACCCTAAGTTGGTCAAAGTTGTTTAGCAAGGGGAAGCAAAGGCCCCCATCTCTGTAAGGAACAGAAATACTCTTTACTGTGTCATACAGGACATTAGTGATGGACTGGGGCTACAAGGCAATCTCTCTCAATTCCCATGGCTGGGATCTAGCTGCTCCTACTCTTTCTCTAGGGTGGGTTTGAGGAAAGATCTTTTAACAAAATGAAAAAGGAAGCAGAGATTTGGCTGAGCGCTATGTGAAAATCTCTTGTGAAAGTAAGCAGCCAGAAACTCTCAGGCAGAGAGCAGAGGGAGCAAAAATACATGGAGTAACAATGGATTATAGCACAAACGTGAGCCCTAGTTAGAGAGGGTGTGCATGACTCACTTTTAACGAGGAACTAAGCTGAGGGGAGCATGGTGGCTGCCTGCTTGCAAGGAAGTGCAGGGAATGTTAAAAACCTGCAGTCAGTTCATTTAGGAGCATTTAAAGACCTAGGTTGCCTGCAGCAGTAGCCCTGTGGCATCCGATCCCGTCAGATCTCAGAAGCTAAGCAGGGTCGGGCCTGGTTGGTACCTGGATGGGAGACCACCTGGGAACACCAGAAGCTGTAGGCTTGGGAGAAGGACCTGGTAGCCCCCTCCCAAAAATCAATCTGCCATTGAAAACCCTATGAACAGCAGAGAAGCACTGACAATAGTGTTTCCCCTGTTGTACAGAGGGTCGCTATGAGTCGGATACCGACTCGACAACAAAGACCTAGGCTGGGCTGGGGTTTAGCTCAGTTGGTAGAGTGCTTGTTCTGCATGCGGTGAGGCCCTGAGTTTCATCCCCAGCACAGCAAAAATGGTAAAAGGACCTGGCAGCCCACTCTGGAAACAATCAGCCATTGAAAATTCTATGGACAGCAGAGAAGCACTGTCAGATATGGTGCCTCTTTCGTTCTGTTTTAAATAGGGTTGCTGTGAGTTGGATCCAACTCAACAGCATCTAACCACCACCACCACCACCACCACAACAACAACAACAACAACAACAACAAGAACCTAGGCTAAATCTTAGGTCAATGCAAAGAACTGCACCTCAGGAGGAGTGGTCTTTGAAGTGGCCATTAACACCATCAATGGTGATTCAAGTGGAAGCGTGGCTTGTAAGACCAAGAGGAGGCTGGGAAATGGTACCTTTGATAGTGTTGCATTGGGATACAAAGGGTGTCAGGATGTAGTGCTCAGGGCTGATGTCTATTAAGCACTGAGAATATTCCAGGCACAATCCTTCCATGCCTTTCACCCTCTGCTGCCCCAAGATGGAGGCCTTCTTGTTAACATCCCCATTTTACAGAGGAGAAAAAACCATGCCACAGTGCTTAGGGAATCTGCCCAGGGTGACATAACTTGTACATTGAAAGGCTCAGATTCAAGTCCAGGTGGTCAAATGTGAGCTCCGGACTCCTTACTATGCTTCCTCTCAAAATGGTTTCACAAAGCAAGGGCAGTCAGATAATGTAGCAATGGCTGCGCATGCTGGTCAGAGTTGTTCATGGGTGGCATTTGAAAAATTTTAATGCATTTAGGATAACAAAATACTAGGAAGAAAAGACCACAAGAAGAAAGCCCAAAACAAGGAATCCCAAGGCAAAAGACACAGGAAACAGAAATGCATGTGGCCTGGCTGGAGGCGTGGTGATGGAGGCTCTTGGTGAGGAAGCCAGGGCAGGGGAGGCTGGGAAGAGAGGCCAAGGTCCTCTGTGTGGGAGAAGAGAACTCTCCAAGGACAGCATGTGTTGGCTCCACAAAGCCTCACAAAGCCAAGAGTGGCGCAGGTGCCCTGCGTGGTGGCCCTGTCTTCAGGACTCTGCCCCCGCAGCCAGAGTTTGTCTGTGGTCGGCCTGGTCCCAGCACCTTCTCACCGTTTGTGGTTTCTTTAAAGGCGCGCGCTGTCTGATGGTTTTGATTGTCTGGAGCGTCCTAGATAGTGAGGACCGGAAAGAAACTCCAACCTCTGTGGATCCATTTCCCAGCTTTGCTGATGGAGAAACAGTCTGAGTTATAGAGGGATTTTTCAGGGCCCCCCAAGCCAGGGGGAGCAGCAAGGGAAGCAGGTCCCGTGGCCCCAAATCCCACCTGACACCTTTGCATGAGCTCACAGGGCTGGAGGCCTCCTTTGATGAAGGGCTCAATTCAGATCACCAATGAAGTGATTAGTCATTGATGCTGAATCAGTGCATTCCTCTATGACCAATTCCTTTTTATAAATTTTTTGCTTTGTTTCCTGGATTATTTTTCCTCCTTCCCTCTCCATCATTATTCCACCTTGAATGTTTTCCCTGTTTGGCTTCCTTGGTCTACTACCTGTCCAGTCCATCCTATGCCTTATGTCTGTCCTGTACCTTATGTTTGTCTTGTTCCTTATGTAGAGCCTGGGTTAGGATTTGGTTCCTTTTCTTCCTTTTCATGGTTCTCTTTCTCTTCTCTCTCCTCCACCCTCTCCATTTCTCCCTCTCTCCCTTTTCCTTCCTCCATCCTTCTCTCTCTCTCTCTCTCTCTCTCTCTCTCTCACACACACACACACACACACACACACACACACACACACACACACACGCACCCGCTGGCACTCATGCTGGCTCCCCTTCTTTCTTGATTTAGAGAGCCAGAGACAGCCTGGCTCCGTGCTCTCCCCTCAGGAGTGCTAAAACCCCATCCATCTGTTGTGGATCTGCTTATTATTTGAAATTTTGCCTTATGGAGAAAGAGGCAGGCGAGGATTCCTATCTTTTTTCATTCTTGTCTCCAAACACAAGGAAGAGACTCTCACCTAATCAGCACGTTAATAAAAACTTGGCAGGGCCCGAGGCAGCCGTGTTGATCTTCTCTTAGGGGTGTTAGTCTAGTGCCTTTTGCAGATGGGCACATCATGAATTTTTGATGGGTAAACTGATGCGTGCTAGGTGTGGCTTCATTGCTAACCCCCTCTCCACGGCAGACATCCGATCCCCAGCTGCAGAGGTTATGCCATTAAGAGTGAGGACCAGTCTGCGAGCTTGGGCCTGGAGCTTGAGTTAAGTGAGTTTCAGCACGAGAGCCTTAGATGTCCAGTCACGGCAGCCGACGCTGGGAGGGGTGGGGGCAGTGGTCAGGGAGGCGCGTCTGTCTACAAGCTAGTCCCCAGAGTTCATTCTTTCAGGGGTGACCAAATGCGATCCTTCCTTCCTCATCCCTCCTCACACAGATCCCCAGGGAGCCCCTCCAACAGGCTCAGCTGACTTGTGGGCTCCGTCGCCATCTCTCACATGGCCACAGACGTGTCTTCCCACAGCACTCCATAAGGTTGGCCAGGTTCTTCCTGACCCCATTGTATCTGTCCCCAGGCAGGCCAGGGACACAGGGGGAATTCCATCTTAGCCCAATGCCAGGGACAAATCCCTCTCCCCCACTTTCTCTGCCATGGTCCATACTGCCCTTCTCCTTCTGAACCATGAGGAGCATAGAGCCAGGGTCCAGAAGGTGAAGGCTCTGGAAGGACTCTGGGCAAGAACTTTCATGTCATGTTCAAAATGAGGCTAAGTCCAGCCCTTCCTCCTTCACAGTGGGGTTCCCTTTTGAAAATGCACAAGAAGTCATTTTGAACCGTATGGAATGCTATTGCTGCTGTTATGTGCTGTTGGGTCAGGTCTGACTCATAGTGACCCTATGTATAACAGAATGAAACACTCTCTGACACTGTGCCATACCTGTCACTATGTCAGTTATTCTCTGCTACTCATAGGGTGTTTGATGGCTGATTGTTTCAGGAGTGGGCTGCCTGGTCCTTCTCCCTAGTCTGCAGCACTTGGTATTCCCAGGTGGTCTCCCATCCAAGGACTAACCAGGGCAACCCTGCTTAACTTCCAAGATCAGGTGGGGTGGGAAGGGTTGCCAGGGTACTATGGCTGCAGACCCATGGAATGCTATAGGGGGGAAATATTTGGAGTTCTCATCTTGTAGGACTTTGAGTTAATATTTTGACAGTTGAGCTAATAAGTAATGTTCTGCATCCTCCCTCCTTGAGAGTCACAGACAGTATTTTGTTGTCTAGTGTTAGCAATGTCACTGGATGCTATAGAGTCAAGGCCCTCTTCCTATAGGGATTAAATCCAAGATACAGACCTCATCACCCCACTCACCCTAACTTCCTCAGATAACCTGCCTGCATAGGTCGCTTAGTCTATTTGGGCTCCTTTGAGACAGTACCATTGACTGAGCAGCTTATAAACAATAGAAACTTCTTGCTCACAGATTTGGAGGCGGGAAGTCTAAGATCAGGGTCCCAGCATGGTGAAGTTCTGGTACATGCTCACTTCCTGCTTCACAGATGGTCATCTTCTTGCTGTGTCCTCACATAGAAGAAGGGCAATAGAGCACTCTGGAAGCTCCTTTATACTTGCCCTAATGCCATAAAGGAGGACTCTGCCCTCATATCCTAGTCACCTCCCAAAGACCATCTCACTGAGGGGCACATAAACATTCGATCTATACCAGTAGGACTGAATTACTTGGACATTTTCCTGGCACTGTGTAAAGCCAGGATGACTTTTCTTGGAGAAGTTCGGGGAGTTGTAGAGGAAAGTGACACTCCTTCTCAGGAATCTGCCCTTTCTGGGCAAAATCTTTCCTTAGGACAGAGCTGCCCTCCAAGGACAATTGGAAGTGAGTAGAAAGGTTATCACCATGACACTGGTGCCAGGAGTGAGGAAGGCAAGACGCTCCACCATGCTGTGTGCAACCTGTACTGTGGATGCCGAAACACCGGCAGGAAGTCATAAAATCTGGGCCACCCACATATAGAGGTCCCCCAGAAGCCGGAGTTCCAACACCCTTGTTTTGCAAAAAAGAAAACGTAGGCCTAGAAAGGGGAAGTGGATTGTTTCTGGTTACGCAGCTAGCCAGCCAGTGGCAGAACTGGAGAAGAGCCCAGGCCAGGGGTTCGCAGCCTAGCCACATATCTTGCTCAGAGCTGGGGCGCAGGGGGCTGGCGCAAGGATGTGACATCACTGGGCATGGACTGCAGGACTGGAGTGGACAGGTGAGGTATGGGAAGCTGCCAACTGTACCCGTGATCCTGCACTGAAGCCCCTGGGCTTACTGCTCCCCAGGGCAGGTTGGGGTTGTGGGTTTCCTTTGCCCAAATTTCTCCCCTTCTTCCAAAGGACACCGCTAAACATGTCTTGCATTTGGGAGCAACATGGTGAGCTGAGTAAAGCGTAGTCCTTTCCCATGAATGGAAGTGGGGGTTCTCCAGGTGAGGGCTTGGGAAGGGTGCTGTGTCACCCACTCATTTAAGGCCAGAGGAGAGGCTCTGGGTTGCCGGACAGCAGAAAACCAAGGTTTATTCCTAGCTCTGTTGCTATGTGATGCTCTGCAGATCTTGGAGGTCCCCTGTGCTTCTTGGTTCCATCAGTTCATAGCATTCTGTACCCTGTACTCCAGTGCCTTGGCTGGGTGGGATTGGGAGCAGGAATCCTGGAACATGGCAATGTGTCCATCACTGTCCAGGCAGGACACCAGCAACCCAGGAAAGTTTAATAAAAGAAATGTTTGGCCTGGGGGTGTGGCTCAGTGGTAGAGTGCTTGCCTAGCATGCACAAGGCCCTGGGTTCCATCCTCAGCACCACAAAAGAGAAAAAAAGAGAGAAAAAGAAAAAGGAAAAGAAAGAAAAGAGAAAAGGAGGGAAAAAGGAAAACAAAAGAAGAAAAGAGAAAACTGTTATCTGTGGAGGTGATCAGGTGTGGCAAGTGCAGAGTACCTGATGGTCTTAGAGTCCCTCTATCTCCCTGTGTGGACTCTCTCATCCCTTGTGGACAGTAACCTCAGTGGCCAGGCATCTTCCTCTTCTTCCTCTATGTTCATTTTCCAGCCTTCTTCCCCTGCTCTGTAACCTGAGGAGACCTCCAGTGAGGGCAGAAGGAGAGTGGGCGTGGGTGCTTATTCTCCTTATTCCTTGCCAGGTCACTATGAGTTGGCCAAGCTCCTCTAAGGCTATAGCTCCTGCCAGGTGATCCTTCCCTCTGTCCCTCTGGGTTCTGGTATGTCTTCCTTCTCTTCTCTTAGGACTAAGGGTATGAGGAACAGAACCCTTTCTCCACTAAGGCACACAGAATCTAATGGAGGAGTGTTTTTCAGGTTGCTGTAACAAAGTACCTGAGACTGAGCACTTTATAAAGCAAATTTACTTAGCTTGCAGTTCTGGAAATTCAAGAGCATAGTGCCAGCATCTTTTTTGGCGAGGACTTTGCGGTTACATAAGAACATAGTGGATGGCATCACATCAGGGATTTGTGCAAGAGAGATCATTGGAAAGACTGGAATATAGAGAAATTCAGGGGTCAGGCACTCTTTATAACAACCTGCTGTCAAAGAATTAACTGGGCTCCAATGAGAACTGCATTACTCCCTTCTGAGGTCACATCCCAAATCACCTAACTCCCTCCCACTGCGCTCCACCTCTTAAAGATTCCAACATTGCCACACCATGGACCAAGCTGCCTGGACGTGAACCTTTGGAGAGCATGCACCAATCACATCAGGGAAGTATTTGCACTCACCTGAGGTCACTGCCCAGTGGAAAAAGTCTGCAGGGAATTACATGGCAAGACTTCCTAGCTTTCTGTGGGGACAGCAGGCACAGAAGGCTTCTCAGAGGCAAGCAAGGTTGACTGGAGCCCTGGCTAGGCCTGGAGGACAAGGTTAGTATCCAAATGGTAGGCATCGTAATAGCACATGCTAAGGCACCCCTGAGAACTGACATGACAAGCACATAGAGCAACGTGCTTTCTTTTATCACAAATGATAGAAACTAAGGCCCAAAATTGATGAAAAACATTTTAGTGGCAGTCCTTAAAGGCCAGAGGCTGCTGGCATGATCTGGCTCTAGGTACCCGCACAAAATCACAAGTCTCTGTCTGTTTCAGCCCTGAGGTCTACCAGGTCAGCCCATTTCCACTGCACGGGGTGGGGACATTGTTCCTGAAGTATTGGGCATGTGTGTTCCCTTGAACTTGTAGAAAAAGAAATATGTTTCTCTTTCTGCCACCATATAGCACATATGACAAGATAGCCCCACCAAAGGTACCAGGTCTCCCAGCTATGAGGAAATAGGAGGGACTGGCAAATTCTGAGCCCAGGCTGTCCTCAGACAAATGCAGGCACACAGCAGTATCTGTAGCCCACACAGATTCCCTGTAGGAGAGAGACGTTTCATTACCTGGAGAAGAGATATGTTAGTCAGCTTTTTGTGACTATAACAAAATACCTGACATAGTTAGCTCATGAAGAGAAAAGGCTTATTTTGGCTTATACTTTTGGAAGTTTCAGTCTGTAATCAGGTGGCCTCATTGTTTCAGGCCTCTGGCATGAACTGCTATCATGGCCAGAGCACATAGTGGAACAAACTGTTTCCCTCCTGAGTCAGGAAAACAAAAAAGAGAGAGAAAGAGGAAGAGGAGGGGGAGGAGTCACACAGTCCCCTGGAGGACACACACCCAGGGACCTAAAGACCTCCCCCAAGCCTTCACCTCCTAAAGGGCCACAGCATCTCCCAGCGCCACTGCCCTGCAGACCAAACTTATCACCGTGAACTTTCAGGAGACATTCATCCAAACCATAGCAAGAGGGAAAGGCACAGCACACTGGGAACTCCAAAACTCTCACACCCGGAGTCCATTTCATCTATCTAGAGGGCAGGGTCCAGGTAACAACAGCTTCCCCCATGGCCACGGGCAAACCGAGAAAGGACTCTGTCCTACTTGTGTACTGGAGGTTTAGTTTCAAAAGTAAAGCTGCTCTCCAGTTTAAAAATGCTAATGAGAAGCTGCATGATAGAACTTACGCTAACAGTGCTCGTGATCATCTGCTCCGTTCTGTCCTTCTATGCTGCTGCCTTACCAAAGTCTACCCAGGAGACCGACTGCATCATCTGAGGTCAGCGCTGGATCTGGCCCTGTGCATTTACAGACTGCCTTAGAATTGGAACCAGTACAGGGGCCTGAAACTTTTCTGTTTGGGGCTTGAGGGCCTGGGTTAATGTGCCTGATTGCTGGGCCAGGCTCAAGTTCAGCCAGCTCTAAGGAGCCAGAAGCATTAGCAGACAGATCCTGGCTGAGGCGCTGACAGGCAGCCTCCTGACCTGCTGCCTGCTATGTCACCCCCAGCACCCACCCCCAGCACACGCTGGTGAGTCACACCAGGCCCCTGTCATACTCAGAGCAGGCACTAAGCCACACTGCCCTCTCCATGGCAGGCAATTGGTACTGGCACTGTCTGATTGCACAATCATTTCTTCATTTGTCAAGACCCACCTGGCTGCACGCGAAATAGAGACTGATGGTTGGGTGGGGGTGGACACGTATCAGCACGGGGGAAGCAGAGACATCTTGCTAAGAGTGACTGTGGGAGTATTAGTGGCAGAATCTTCTAGAAGAGCAGGATGGGAAGGGGAATGGCCCAGGGCCTAGGTGGTAGAATTGGATTGCCTAGGGGCGACTTAAGACCCTGTCCCTAACTGTGGCATCATGGGCTGGCTGCTTCATTTCTTCAACCTTTAGTTTTCTCATCTGTAAGACCTGAGTTCAGAGTCCCCAGTGCACAGTGTGATCAGAAGTCCCTCTGCACACTGCCTGTCTGGGCCAATCACTGTCATCTCCTTCAGTGTTCCCCTATGCCCACTTTTAGATCCCTGTGGCCCTGGCTCTGACTTCATCTCTCCATATCACCTGATGTTACTCCTGGACTGTCAGTGTGCGGGGGGGCATTTGATGGGTGGACCATGCTGTGCAGGAGTCCAGAGGTTTCAGTAAACTTGGCCCCTAGGGCTTCTCAGAAAGGACTTCCTTCTCCCCGAAAATTCCCAGCCCATGTGGAAGGGTAAAGATAATTGCAGAACTGGAAGGAACATGTGGTTGATGTATTTTGCAGAAATCCTTGGTGTGCAAATCTTCTCACAGGTTCCTTATTTAAGAATGCAGGTTCACAGGTTGGAAGTCTCAAAAGTTTAACAGGTAGCTTCTCGTGGGGTTATGGACACTAAAAATAAATGGCTTCTTTTATCCAACGGTGGGTATTCATGACAGTACGCGTGTACCCGTAGGCATATACAAAGATCATTTATAAGTTCCATAAAGCCATGATAATAGAATACGATATACACATGTGCACCCCCATACATGTTGGATTCTAGTGTTGTTGCTTTTTGTTGTTGTGAGGTGCTGTTGAGTAGAGTCTGACTCATAGTGACCCCCATACGGTTTTCAATGGCTGATTGTTTCAGGATTGCTTTAAGAGTGGACTGCCATGTGCTTCTCCCATTTTTGAGGTGCAGGGGACTGAACCCATGTCCTAAGAGAGGATGGAGCAGTACTCTATCCCCTGAGCTAAACCCCTGCGCCTGTGTGGTGGCTTTGGGGAACTTATAAAAGATCTTTCTTTTCCGGTTTGGACCCATTGAAACACAGGAACCAACAGTTGGGTAGGGGAAGGTCAAGTTGGTAGCATTTCTCAGTGATAGAGTAAAACTAGAGAACAAGATTCAACCTGCTGTCCAGGTGCAGCTCCCTGCTGTTCCCAGCCCTAAGGAAGACTTGCCCATGTGGTCACACGGGCGGAGCAGGCAGCCCTGGCTCCTGTCCCAGGGTGGTGCCTCTTGCCACCTGGAGTGGGAGGCATCTGTGTCCTCAGCTCACACTAACACAGCCAGGCCCAAACCTGTCCTTCCCAGGGTCCCCCCTCAGTAAGTTGGACAACCGAGTGCCACCGCCTCCGGTGGAAGGCCCCGGGCTCCCCGTCCCTTTTGTCTTCCACCTAGTAGAATGTGACATTACATCAAATACATCCCAACAGAGTCTGTCTCACTTCCAACTGCACTTTAGCCCGTCCTCCACTTCAACCCAATGCACACTATGGTAAAGGCTTAAAGTGTATGTTATTATCACAGGGGGTATGGTAACAGTAGAATAATGGTACAAAGGCCCTAGTGCATTTTTCTTTGAGTTTGAGTCATGAGGGCTTAGTTCCCTCGGAAACTCAAGACTGGCTGCATGTCAGTGTTGACTCTGATAGTGGGAAACGGGACAGAACATCCGGGTGGGCAATACATTCCCTTTGAGTGACTTACTCCTTCCCACTGGTCTTGAGCTCACTCATATCACTGGGCACTGAGGAGAGGCTTTTGTATTACTCCCAGACCAGGAGAGGCAGCGTCCTTAGCCTGTCACTAAACTGTAAGTAAGAACACAAATGAGGTTGTAACAGATCCATAAGCAATTGCTTGCTTCGCATAGAACTACCATTTCCAGAACCAGTATGGAAGAACCAAGGCGCGTGTCCTCTTCCCAACCAGTGCTTCGGAGTCTGTCCTGGGCAAAGTAGAGTTACAAGGTATATTTCTATTTGGGGGATTGGGGATACAACCCAGGGCCTTGCTCTACCAGTAAGCTGTACCCCCACCCCAAGGAACTTTCGTCACCCCCCTTTCCCTGTGACCCTGCTGCTGTGGCCAGGTGAGGGGACATTTTCCATCACCTTGCTGTTGTCAGAGTGTCCCCTTCAGCTGTCATTGTCCTGATTTGTCAGAATGGCCTGGCACGAAATGGAAACCCACAGGCCAAATCCTAAAAGCTCCAAGGATGCGCCGAATCTTCCTGAACCCTTAGGTCAAAACAACTCGCTATCAATTGGTTCAGCAAAAGATGACTCAGAAAGAAACACTGCTTTCATGAAGCATGGATCCCACCCCCCACCAATGGTTTCCATCTGATTAAAGAAGGAACTTGGAAAATAGATGGAATGTCAGTAGAGTTACACTTATCACTGGATTAAAGTATGTTTTTTCCAAGCAATTTATGGATTAAAAAATACATACCTTTGTGTGTTTTCTTACTTAACTTCTTATAACAATTCTGTGAGATGAGTTAGGTAGGTGCTATTGCGGCAGTTTATACACAGGAGCAAACAGGAAGGTCATGTGCTAAGGAATCTAACCAAAATTTATATGTGGAGATAGAAAAGCGAGAACCAAATCAGAGCCCTTTGACTTCTCGGCTGGCATCCTTCCCGCAATGCCAGGCTGCCTCGTGCTATAGAGAAAAGAACGTGGTCAAGGTCCTCCGTGGCTAGATCCTTAGGTAATTGTTCCCACCATCCTGACACCACTCAGCCTCCACACTCAACTTCCTTACAGACATTTTTTTTTAAAGGTCAATTGTTCTTTACCCTGGGTCCTAGTTTAAAGATGTATTCCCTAAATCTTAGAGGAGAAAGCAACCTACCAAACCCAATGACCTTGTTTATGTGTGGTTTGACCCTCTGTGACCTTCAGATGGGAAATAATTCTCTCCATTTTCTGTATCCGACTCTTCTATTTTGTGACTCTGGAAAACCAAGTCAGTCTACAAGTACTACACATGACCCCTCTCATACAAGAGGAAACTATCAAAGTCCTTATGAAACCCCTAAGGCTGTGAGGGGATCCACTAGGGACCTCCATAACCAACTCCCTTCCAGTCTGAATGATCTTCACACTTTCCACTCCCTCCCAGGAATCATTGCACAATCTCTTGCTCATTTCCTTTCCCCTCTTCAGACACATCTCCTTGTTATATGCTATGGGAGATGCAGTCTTATAACGTGCCACTGTTAGCGCTCTGGTTTAGAGCTTTAGCTCTTAACTTGGATGTACCTGAGACTCATAAAGGGAGCTATAGGCACCAGCCTTCAAGGCTCTGGTTTGGGAGTTCTGGAGCTGAGACCTAAAGGCTGCATTCTGATGCAAGTATTTCTCAGAAACCTGCTCACAATTGCAGCAGTAACTATAAGTGACTATAAAGGTAGGTATTGATCCTGCCACATAGCAGGAGTTGATAGCTACTTGGTGACTGAATATTTTGTTCATTGGGGAGTGGACTGATGTTGAGAGACTATTCTTGAAAAACGACTCTTCTATATCCACCAGATGCAGAGGTGATTATTTTTACATGCTCCTAAAAGATGGTGGGATTTTCCTGCAGAAATACTATTAAGAAAACTGAGTTCTGATCACCCATAGCACATTAAGTTCTGCAGAGAATGGCATATGACATGGTCTAAGGGACAATACGCCACACAATCACTCCAAAATGGAGTCGGAAGATGTATAAAAGACAGTTGTAGCCTTCCAGGAATTTTATCACACACACTGGAAAGATGGCTGGCTATACTGCTAGACATTTCAGAAAAAAGATGGGGTCCCTTTGGCCAGATGTCTTGGAGGACTCTGCAGTGCTGGAGGATGGGATTGGAGCCTTCCAGGATGAGCCTAATTTGCTCATGTGGGAAAGGGGAAGGTGTTCTGGGTGATGGTATGTGTCCAAGCAAAGCAGGACCACGAGGAAGTCACTGTGCTGAGGATGGGGAGGTGATTGGCATGGCTGGGAGAGGGAATATAATTAAACAATCCAAGATCCCACAGTTAGCCTAGCATGAGGCTGACCTGGAGTTTGAACCCAGTTCATGTGGCTGCTGCAGCCAAATGCAGGATGCGTCCCTACCACTCACTTCCCTGAAGGGGCTACAGCAGAGCCCTGAATGAAATGCTTAGCACCTGGCACACACACACAAAAAAAATTGATATTGCTCTAGAAGTCTATCCAGGTGTCTCTACATACTATCCATACTGTTTTTCCCCATGAGAATTTGGTGGCTTCTGTGTGG